>JANHGL010008325.1:5239-34240 GCA_024611195.1 Ceyx melanurus
CTGCCCGGCCAGCCCAGCCCCACCCCCACAGGCAAAGAGAGAGAAAAAGAAAAAAAAAAAGTTTTGTTTGTCTCCTAAAGGGAATTGCTACCCCTTGACACTACTGCATTAGCTTGCCAGAATACAAATCCACTGTTAAGGAGTCTGTAATCTACATCACAGATATTCTTATGGAAATTCATAGTAAGTGCCTATTCCTTGATGAAAAGTCTATAATGGACAGTAAGCTGAAGGTCTAAACCTTTAGCAGTTGGCCATACTCCTCATCTGCAGACTTGGAGGAAGTCAGTGTGACTATTGCCACCAAGCAGATAAATTCAGAAATCCTGGCATTGAAGTTTAATATGATAGTTATAAAAAAATCATTATAGCATGTTTAATTAGGGATGGGAAGAGAACTTTGTACTTACTGGTCTGCTATCCAGTTAGGATTTTACAGTCCTCTTGTGTGTGCATTTGGCTGAACTGTCTCTCTTAAGCAATTATGTAGCTGATTGTTCTACAGGATGGAGATTGTAGACCAGCAAAGATAGTGCTACAGTCCTTGAACATTCACCACAAGTAAAACTACTACAGATAGTAAAACTGGGCTGGGGTTG
Source organism: Ceyx melanurus (assembly GCA_024611195.1). Lineage (NCBI taxonomy): Eukaryota > Metazoa > Chordata > Aves > Coraciiformes > Alcedinidae > Ceyx > Ceyx melanurus. The sequence continues at coordinate 5,839 of JANHGL010008325.1, forward strand.
CACAGAAAACAAAGGCTGGTCAATATTGCACAGACTGAAAACAAAAATCAGCATTTGATTCAACACTTAGTCCCTGGAATACATTAGAGCACTGAAATCACTGTCAATCTCTGTATTCTTATGCTGGCAGATTGAGTGTCACCCCTACCTCACCCAGGAGAAGCTGATCAAGTACTGTCAGTCCCACGGGATTGCTGTGACTGCCTACAGCCCCCTTGGCTCCCCTGACAGACCATGGTAGGACACCACTGCAGTGTCAAGGGAGCTGGGGTGGATTGTGAGTGAAACTGGGACTACAAATGCACTGTTAATTATCCATCCAGCTGCAGATCTCTGCTAGGTGGAATCTACAGAGATTTCTTGCCAGTGACCTTCTTTCTTCTGTGTAGGGCTAAGCCAGAGGATCCTTCCCTTCTGGATGACCCCAAGATCAAAGAGATTGCAGCCAAGCACAACAAAACCCCAGCACAGGTATGTGGGTGCTCCTTCCTGTTCCACAGGCTGGCTAAGGACAATGTAAAGGCCAGGCTGGCTCTTCATTCCCAGTCACCTGGGGTGCTCTTCTGTAGTGTTAAGTGGCACAGCAGGTTTGCTCACAGTGTGGCCTGCAGTGTGTGCTTGCAATGGCTCTTTGACTTGCAATAAGAAAAGTTTTCTTGACCTGTCTCTGGATGCTGTCACACTTCAGTCTTCCCAAGCTCTGTTGCAGGGTAGTGAAACCTTGTATAACCTACCAAAAGTCTAGGTGGAAGGAAAGCATCCCTAAACTGGCTAGGAAAGGAAAAAGGAGGGCATCTGTGTGGGGCTGTACCACTTCTGTTAGCACTTCAGCATCATAGAATCACAGAATGTTAAGGATTGGAAGGGATCTAGAAGACCATCTAGTCCAATCCCCCTGCCAGAGCAGGATCACCTAGACAGCAGCACCAGAAAGTGCTGCTTAAAATGCAGGTATGATTTGAAATGAGGCTCTGCGGAAATTGGTTCATTCTGCTGAACAGTGATTTACAGAAAAAAAAAAAAGTGCTGGAAGAGGCTCTGCTGGCCATGGAACAAAATCCATCCTCCTTCTGACTCAGTGTTGTGCCTCTTCCAGGTTCTCATCAGGTTCCACATCCAGAGAAATGTGATTGTGATTCCCAAGTCTGTCACCCCACAGCGCATTGTGGAGAACTTCCAGGTGAGTCCTGAGCTGGCTGTGGGCATGTTCAGGCATGGTGTGGTTACCCCTGCAGAGCCAAATGGTGATCCTTTCTCACCCTTCCAAATGCCTTCTTGGGCAAGAGGACTGGGCTTTTACTCTTTGTATGTTTGCCTGCTACAGGTAGGTAAAGTTAAGGCTAACAGTTGCAGAGCAGGAGTCCACAGAGCTTGTGAAAACACTCTGCTGATCATTTTAGTAATCACATCATGTGATGCTTTCTGTTTCATGTCATGTGGATGAGTTGCCTGGCAGCTTCCTTGAGGCCCAAGCACACCATCAACAGCTTCTGTAGTGCCAGCACTGTTAATAACTGGTGTCCAGAAGGCACGGGGTTGCTCTGGTGACCCTTGACTGAAGCCATTTTTAGGATTTTGGAAGACAGTTGTGGAATATGAATGTCTTGTAGATAGATGTTCCTTTGAATAGATCAAAGGTGCATCTTTCCCAAGTAGTGGATGGTGGCATTCTGCAACACCAAGTGCTCTTCAAACTTCTTAGAACAGTGTCTGTGTGTAACTGCAAATTGGTAAGTCTTCTCAATTCCTCCCTTTCCCACTCCAGCTAGTCGAGGCTCAAAAATCATGAGCTGTCTTTTGTGTTTCACACCTTCATAATAGTAATTTCTTCTAACAAGCACTGTGGACTTGTTCTGTAATTCTATGGGGTTTTTTAACAAATCAGAATGTTAGCAAAGAACTGAATTCTGGCTGTTTCTCTTGTTAGGTGTTTGACTTTGAATTGACTAAAGAAGAGATGGCAACTATCCTCAGCTTTAATAGAAACTGGAGAGTCTGCGCAATGAGCACGTAAGTGGCAGTGGTATTTTTTTCTTGCTATTAAGTTATCAGTATGCCATTGTATAGTTATATGAAATTATAGATACTAAGCTTGGTTGAAATTCAGGATGTGCAAACTCAACTTCCAAAGAAGTCATCCTCAAAGTAACTTTTCAGAGTAAGATTTTACATGTTCATGTTAAGAATTAAGTTATGATGAACACAGAACAAACTTCACATTCCTTTTCAGTTTACTCTGAGAGAGTTTTTGTAACTGGAATGACAACAGGAGGTGATTTACTGGTAAACTTTTTCTCCATATTGAAGAAGTGAGCATGATCAGCAGACTGAAATTCTTGGTTAACTTTGCTTGTGGTATTTTTGTCTTCTGCCATCGAACTTTGTGTCTATTATAAATGGCTGTATATATGTGGTTGGGAATGTGGGTGATCATTGAAATAATGACAGGAGGATTTGCAGCTTGGAAGCCTGATGCCAGATATGAAGTGTTTGTTGCAAGGATGGAAAAAGGTCTTCTTGACAGCAAACAGTGAAACCTTGCATTAGTTGTCCACAAAGCACCTAGGTGGCATCACCTGAAATGCCCAGAGCCTGACAAACAGAAGGCACCCAAGAATCGTCTTCTTTACAAGTGTTAATGTGTCACAAAGAAAACCAAAGTGTCTGCTTTTATACAGCTCAGCTGCTGCTTCAGTGCCTTTTTGCAGTAGCTACAGCTGCATGTAGTTACCTTTCAGCCATGAGATAATCTTTCCTCTTTGATTTCCTTCAGGTGCAAAACTCACAAGGACTACCCTTTCAATGCAGAATACTGAAGATTTTTTCCTGCCTTTCTCCAGACTTTTTGGATATGCTTTTGCTGTTGCCTATGAGTTGTCTATGTAGCTTTTTCACTGCATCAGACATGCCTCCTCTTTTTTTTTCCTCTCCCCACGAAGATGCAGTACATGTACTCAGTGACTTTGTTTTCTTTTTTTTGGAGAGGAACTGCTGAAATGTTTCTGAAGATTTCACTGTGTGGACTAATAGATTGTGTTTGCAAACTGCATGTCTGGAACTGGTAAGCAGAAAACATTCAGGAAGTTTGAACAAGCAGTCACCTTTTTATTTTTTTGAATACTCTGAATTAGAGCTAGTGACTGTTGTCTGGAAGGACCAGGATGTTAGCAGATTTCACCTAATTAATGAGGTCTGCTTTATTCTGATTACTCTTGGGTTTGGGTTTGTTTCTTTCTGTAACACTCCAAGCTTTTATTTTATTTTTTTCCCCTTTAATTGGAAGTACAAGTTGATTTTTAAGTTCAGTAGTTTCTACATGGGTAGCTCCTTGAGAAAGTAAGGTCCTGGTTTCTTGGCAATATAAAAGCTGTTTTTGCTTATAATAAAATGCAGTTTCATTACTATGTGTAATGAGATGGTTATTTCAGCAGTGCTTCAGTGGTAGTAATGCTGGAGTAGCTGCATTGTATCAGCTGTTTTTAGGGGTTACACAAAAGCAAGGGAAGTTACTGTCCCCCAAGAAATAAGCTGCTTTTTGTCACCTTTGTGTCACTGCCTGCTGTTTCCATGCTAGTGCACGTGTGCAACACCTGAGTGTGCTCAACCTGTGGCCATTGGTGACTGAGCCTCTCTTTAAACAGCTGCTGGGATCTGTCTGGCAGCCAATATACTAATGTTTAAATCAGTCTGTATTTACTGAATTGGTGGTATCCTTTGTCTAGTACAAAAGTCAATTCTACTGAAGGTCCAAAGCCTGCACAGCATGATAGGGGATTGGTTTAGGTAGCAGTAGAAAACTTGCCCTTTCCATCAAGAGCAGGCAGCACTTGATGCAGGAGATAATTCTCTACTTGTACAAAACCATTTCCAAATGTATTAAAAAATGGGTTTCCAAGAAAATCCTGTGTTGTCAGCTAGGAGATTACAAACTTTTTTTTTTCTGGGAGGAGGGGAAAATAGGCTTATAGCCACATTTTGGCAGGTGGGGTGTTTATCCCTTTGTTTACCTTTTTTGTGTTTTGTCTTGGGTTTTGCTTTTTCTCACAGTACTTGATGGCTTTAAAATTGTTCCCTGCTGAGACATGCTTAAGGCTGTTCACAAAGCGTGGCTGGATACATCTAAAAACAGTGGCTAGATTTTCTTTCCTGTTCTTGTTAATTATTTTATTTTTTTCCCCCCCAAGATGTGGATAGGTCTAGAATATGAACTATACTCCAAAGGAGGCTGTAGGCCTGGCAGAAAGGATGCTCTTTTTGAGCAGATGAAGTAGAGACAACAGAACTGCTCATGCGTAGCCACCCCTACATGGTACATGTAAGGTAGGGCTTTGATGCTATAACTGTGGCCTAGCATAACTTAAGACATCCAAGCTAAAAGGTTCTGTGAATGCTGCTGCTGCTCTCAAACTGTTTGTGAAGTAGGTGGTTTGTTTCTTGATACTGATAAGGCACTATGGAGTCATACTAATTTTAAATTTTTCTTTCTGGTAAAGACCATTATACTGAAAGAACATATTTTATCTTCAAATGTTCCTTTTAAATCTTTCCACTATTGGCTGAGGCCAGACTTTACATGCAACACGTTCTTGATCAGAATAATTTACAATAGGCTGCACAGAGAAGATCAAATTAACAACACAAGGAGGAAGGAGGAAAGAATTGTTTGAATCTAAGCAATACTCTCATCTAATGCTGATTCTCCCAGCAAATTGATTATAATCACTTTAAAGTCTAGGCTTAAAAGCAAGAACAAAAAGCTTCAGCTCTGCAAGTGTTTTTGTTTATCTGTACTGTGATAAATAAAAGCCTGGAGGCATCTAGAAAGAGCAGAACAGCTCATGTTCTTAGATCAGAGCTGTGACAGAAAACTGTTTGGGGCAATGTTGACTTGCTTGGAAATGACATTTTTTGTGACAAGTGTGTCCTGGCAAGAAGCTACACTGAGGGTCAGGGTTTCCAAAATAGTACATCAGGTTCTGTTAGTCTCCTCTGTTTTCATTTCACTGGAACTTTATGAAAGCTTGTCTCTGAAATTTTCCATTCAGAGTAGGAATTTTACTGGAGAAGGCTGCAAGCAGACTGCCACTCGGGGTGGAGTGGCATTGTAACAGGGGCTCTCTGTATTGCCCTGGATGGCTTACAGGGAAAGAATTCAGAAGGGGTTGATCTGGGACACAGCAGCACTTAACTGGCAGAGGGCTTGGATCTTGGGGAAATAGGAATGTGGGAGTGGAGGAAAACCAGAAAAGCACCTGAGTGAAGGGACAAGGATGCATAAGCTTGAATGGAAAGCAGGCTGTTGCCAGAAAGGATGAGGAGTGGGGAGTGACAGAAAAACCTGTCACTTGTAATGACTGAGCTGCTCCTTCAAGGCCAGATACAATTAAATGTGCCTTCTAGACTGCAGCCAAGTCTCTGCTTAATCTGGGTTGATCTGGGGATTATTACAAGGAGATAAATGGCTGGTGCACCCCCATACTTTGCCCCACTCTCCCCAAGGTTAGAGATTTCCTTTCATTTCCTAAAAGGTGAAGTGGGAACATCAAAGAGGGAGATATCCGGAGCCATTCCTGCCAGCTGAGCTCTTCCTGCTCTGACTGTTCACAGCACTTGTTTTTGCTTTGTGATTTGACAGACCTCTGGGTTTCTGATCAAAGCCATTTCTAAAGACAAATACAGTCTTGTAGCTCTTCCAGTGAAAAGTGGTTGTGTTTTGGTTTGTGTTTTTGATTTAAGAACTTGTAGTTCAGCTCCACCTTGCTGGCCTCTCTCTCTAGACTTCCTCAGGCCTGTGTTACAGCACTGAGCTCATCATGGAATCCTGCACAACCCAAGAAGAGACTAGAGGAGAGGTTCAGAGCAGGAGACACAGATCTTGCTTTCAGGACCAGTAGAGTTGGTACTTACAGCTGTTCTGCTTCCAGCTGCTCCCTCACTGCTCCAAATGGTACCAGATTAACAGGCTTTTTTTTTTTCCATGTTAGAAGAAAATGGCTCTAACAGAACATACCCATTTCCATAGTAGAAAATCATGATGGTGAACTGAGTTATCAGGGAAAACAGGTAGAGAAAATTGCCAGTTCTGTCACTGGAGAAGGCAGGAGACCTTTTCTGCAATTTGTTTGGGGGTAGCAGAGGAAAATACAAGAAGCAGCTGGAATTGGTATTTTTCTAGCTGGTGGTAGGACACCACAAATAGTCTTGCAGACAGTATGTTTCAGGCTGCAGTTGATGTTTTTGGGGGAGAAAATGCCTTCTGATACTGGAACACAAATGCACAAGACCTGCCTGGCTGGAATCACTTTTTATCCAATGCTATGCAACTTGTTCTTTGTTCCTCTCTGGGAAAGGGGAGGCAGGATTTGTCTTGCTGAGCTCATGAGACTGACACATGTGCCTACTGTCATATTTCTGCAGAGTTGTGAAATCTGGGGCATAGGAAACTTATCCAAAACAGGAAAAGAAATTAATGTATTTGGGTTTAACTGGTAATATGTTGAAGATATTACTAGAAATATGGAGTCTTTTGCTTTTTTGGGGCACAGAACAGATGACTTGGGAAAAAAATATTTTCTTTTTAATCACTTAATATCCTAGTTTGTAATTTATAAATTATTAGTAACTGTCATCTCTCCCTTTGCCTCACCCTTGGTTACTTAAAGTACAGAGCCCTGCCTTAATCTGTCAGCACCTTGCTCATTTAAACTGAGGTGACTCTAAATGCTGACAGGCCAATGCCATTCTTGTGTTTTAACTTGTTAAAGTGCATAGTACAGGACTACTAGTCCAGACAGCTGCAAAAACACATCTTTCTTTTGAATTCTTAAGGAGGAAGGAAAAAAATGAAACTGAATTTACAGTTGATCTTTTCTGAGTGCTTGCTTTCCAAGCTGCTCCAGATTTGGTAAACTTTGGCATAGCTCCCTGCACTGGTGTCAGGTCAAGGAAAGTTAGTCTACTTAATTGTCACTTGCATAAATTATTCTCAGACCATTGGTTATGCTACTCAGTTTTCTTTTTTTATTTAAGATAGAGGAAGGCAAGGACCAGAAATTTTTGTGCAGTATTGATTGCAAAAAGTTCACAGAATAGGTCTCATTATCTTACTGTTTCTTTTCTCATGTTTAGTTTTAAATTGTACTGAGCTCACTGTGAGAGAGCTTGGAATTATAATAGATGTAAAACCTCAGCAGCAATAATCAGCAAAGAATTTTGAATTTTACCTATTGATTGCTACCTGTGTTATCCTGTTTTCCCTCTGAAACATGAATGTAGCCTTTTTTTTTTTTTCACCCAGTCCCTTTGGAACTTATAATGAAGGCTTGACTATAGCACAATGGATGATCTGCACAATAAAAGCTCAAGTCATGGGACAACATGTTGTGATACAAAGGGAAAATGCTCAGCTAAGGTGTTTTCCATTTATTGGGTTCAGGCCAGTGGTATAGATAATCTCACTGCTGACTAGGAAAGATGTACCTGTGTTTAGTGTAAGAGCACTGTTATATAGCTGGTGGAAACAACATTATTTAGGATAACACTAACCTCTTTCTATAGTTCCAATAGAAAGCTGATGCTTCAGCTGCTGAGGAAGCAGGCACACAGTAGTAGAAGCTGCTAGTCCTTCAAGAAACTTACTCCATTCCCTACAGCTGGTTATGGTGACTTGACCAGCTTTGTGCTGCCTCCGTCATTCTTTAACCTGAGGGGAAGAACAATTGCGGAAGTAAAACTTTGGGGTTGAAATAGGAACAGTTTGAAAACTAACACAGTATAATAATATACTAATAATAATAATACATAGGTCTATGGAATGCTAGACCTGTGGCCTTTTGTACATCTCATCTTGGACATGGATCCAGCCTGGGGTTTGGTAATTAACAAGTGCTCCATGAGCCACTGGAAAGTATCTGGAGATACTTTGGTCACAGCATGTACCTTGGGGCTATGGTATCAGTGTGCAGTCGAATGGGTTACAACCAGAGACATATATAAGGCCATAGGCTTATTAAGAAGGTTCAGGTGGAGCTGAAGATGGAAAGTAGAAAAGTTCATACTTGTCAGCATGTGGCAATATCTCTGCTGCAGCTACCTGCACTGACAGACCATCTACAGCTAGTTAGACAGTTGTATCTTGTCCCTCTCTGCTGCAGTGATCTGTCCAACAAAACATGTGCTCTACTTTAGTCAGCTGAATGTACAGTAGCAGTGAAACAAGCCCAAGTCTCTACCCTAGCCTGACATGCTAATTTTTATGTTAAGAAGTAGTGTCAATGTCAAGTCAAGTCTGATTTCAAATTAGAGGGTGAGGATTTTTTGAATCTTTACACTTTGTCATTTCCACAGCTACTAGATGCAATGAGAGCAGGGCCTTTGTGGGCCATGTTGGGGTAGGCAAAGTGGTGAAGCTATGAAGTGTGCTGCTTGAGCAGCTTACAGCAGGCACCATGGGCTGCTGGGAGGGGGGTGAGGCAGCAGTGCTCTGCTGGAAAGACACACTGTCTTTAAGGCATATGACTGCAGCTCTGGTGTTAAAGAGAAGGTACTTTATTCCTAGTAACTTACATCACCAAGATTCTTCTCTTTACCTTTGCTCAAGTCCCTGCAGCTGAAAAAGATCTATTGTCTCTCAAACAAATGCACAATCTCTGGCTTCTAACTTTGTTTTGAATTCTTTATTATTACATGGTGACTGTGATCATCTAGTCCAATTTCCTGCCTCCCACAGCCTATAAACATCCTGTAAATAACTGCAAATCTGAGAGCTGTGATTAAACTGGAATGTTGTTAGAAAATTCCTATGAAGTAGAGAGCATTTCAAGATGGGCTGTGTGCCACAGCCTGCAGTGGGTATTGCTCCCACTGCTGGGGGTTGACAGCCTGCCCATGCTCTGCATGCCTGGAAGCAGAGCCCCTTCCACTGGGATCCCTGTGTGACTGCAGCTGTGCTGCTACCTGTCACTGAGCCTTTCCATTTACCATGTTTGGGGGGAAAAGAGAGCACCTGATATGGAAATCTTTCTGTCTGTACCACTGCACTAGAACTGCTTGATACCAGTCACGGGGGCTGTGTTCAGACCTTTACAAGAAGAGCTGCCAGAGAACTCCAATTTGACAGGTTGCTTTGCCTTTTCTAGGGCACCTGTTACTCAAACATCTTGCAAAAAAAGTCTAAAGTAGCTCAAAGATGTCATCATTTCCTTCATAGACTTAAACTCAACTACAAAGAAAATCAGTTGGAAGAGGATATCCATGAAGTGTGTATCCTAGCCCTGAACCTTAATTACACAATTGTCCTTCCTCTCTGCAGGTAGTGCTGATCCACATTGTTCTGCCACTGGGCTGGAAAAGCCTAAAGCAATCCCAGGAGTTCTGAGTCACATGGTAGATGTTCAAGGGCAAGAAGTCTTGATTAACAAGACACCTCATTAAAACTCCAGGAGGTGCACGGGCTGCAGTAGCACTGACTTTTCCTACCAGGGAAAATATCACCAGTGCCATCCTTGAGTCAAAACACCAGCAGCCAGAGTCTAGGGAACTGGACAAGAAAGCAAAAATCTCCTGGTGGCTTCTGTGAAGTTGTCTGACTTTTCTGCTTGTTAAATAAGACCCTTGCCAAACAAAATAATTCCTTTCTATCTCCTTTATCAGGCTTTGGATTTGCTGAGAGAGATTCCCAGTCTCAACTGCAGCCATTCTACTGCTAAAGGCAGTATTTATATACTCCTGTAGGTAGGATAAACCAAACATACAAATCTCCTAACAGTTTATTAGTTTTTAGCAGTTCATAAATGGGAAACCTGCCTAACAAGACAGCTCCTGAAACATAATTCAGCAGTGTCCTCTGAAGAGCTTTCAGTCTGTTACACTGAAATGACTGAAGTAAGACTCTCAAGCAGCATACTGCTTTATAAAGAACTTCTGATGTGAAATAGATCATCTTCTAACACCTCCTAGATAGCACCTTTTGCCTGAAAATAAGAATATGCATTTCTCTACAATTTATCAGGATTTATATTTATGAGAGACTGCTTTTCACAAATCCCAAAGAAGCAGAATTATTAAACTTCTTTATTATTACTAAATGGTAAGGGAATATTGTTATACCTTGAGCAAAGAGCTGAAGGACTTATACAACTGTAGTTGCTAATAAGGGAAGCAAACACCTGCACACTCAAAAGATTACTCTTCAGGATGCCTGTGAGCTACCTTCTCCCGTCTTGTAATAAAAATTGCACTTCCATTGTGATTTAATACACATGAAGTGTTACAGAGGGCTTGAAAAAATCATCTGTGGTCCCTTGAGGCTCTGAAGATGATGCCCCAGAAAAGGATAGTCCTTGTGCTTTGTGCATCTAGAAACACAAAGTATGATTAAAACACTGAGGCTGAGAATAAAAAGCTTTTCCCTTGCAAAAGCTCTGCAGAACTAAAGCAGAAACCTGCAGTAATACCTTTGGGGAAGCCTGCTCAGTTTCCACAGGGCAGCAGAAGTTAATGCTCTGCAACCTTCACATCTGCCAGCAACCTTCCTGGCCAAAGATCTTCAGTCTTCCCTGTGGTACCAGACTGCTCTCTGGTCAACTCTTAAGTCCCCAGGATGCTGTTAGATAAGTTAGGAATCTGAAAAATCAGAATAAATTGCACATCTTGGTAAGTCTGTATCTAACTGTTCTGTTACCTACATGCTGCCTTAATGTGGGCATAATTACATAGGCACAGCTTTTCACTTCAAAACAGCTCACCAGTCTCATTCTTAAACTGGAGTCTATTTACACTGTTTCTTTCATATAATAAGAGTAGCCAAAGAAAGGAGTAAAATGATAAAAAATGCCATATATTTTTCTGGAGTTTCCAGCTGCTTTTTTTGATTTTCAGAGAGCAGTTTGGTATGCGTCTGTTAGAAGGCATCTTAACACAACATGCCTGCAGAATTCCCAGTGCCACCTGTGTGTGGGGGGCAGGCAGTGCTCTAATAAACCCTAGTGCTGGATTCCAGCAGATGTGGATGTGACCAGCTGGTGACTAAGGTTCCCTCTTTTAATTAAACTGGAGTTATCAAATGCTGTGGGTTAAGAGGATACCCAATGTTAATCCAATCCTGCTAAAACATGGAGGAACAGATACTCAATTCCTTGGTCCAGAGCCTGAAAATTCCATCTGGAGAATGGGCAGCTGTCCTGTCCTTCACAAGCACAGCTGCTCTGGGAAAAGTCCCAATCCCAGCTCAGAGAAAGCCACAAAGAGTGGAGTAAAAGAGTCAGCCTTTTAAAAACCAAACCCATTTGTCTGTGCAGGAATGCAATGTTGCTGTTTTCATAAACAAGTGATGCTTTGTTTTTTGTCTAGTTTTTAGTTCAGAAGTTCTTTTACATATTTAATAAGCTCAGCTAAGACCAGTGAAGAGTTACCTTCACTGCTTCACCAACCAGCTGATCCTTTTTGTCTTACATATGAAAATCCAGTAACATCAAGGCTATGAATTAAGGGACTGAGTATTACAGCAAGTGTGAGAGAGGCTTCTGTGTCATTTAATTACTAATTAGTAAATATGTTTCCAATGCCATCAGTTTTACTCTGTGAGGGTTATCCACATCCTAAGACTGGTTTACTGTATTGCCTCCAGTCTATGTCTAATCAGTCTCACATTCTTACCCTGGACAGCTGGATGCAGTGACAGACATCCCTTTGGATTGGCAAAACTTAATTAGCTCTTCCTGAGGAAGACGGGTGAGTCTCAATCTAAAAGAAATACTAAGTTTCTTTAGAAGCAGAAGGAAAAAAGCACCAAATTCCTTGGGCTCTGGGGAGTCTCTTCATCCAGTCTGGCCATGCTGAGCACAGGGTGTGGGGCAGGAGAGGAAAGGGGAGTCAACACCACCAGCCAAGCAGAAACTTGAGCTTGCACCCACCTTGCCTCACACTGCCCATTTGCTTCCCACACACAGCTTCAGCAGGGGGCTTGGGGCAAGTTCCAATACCTTCTAGAGAGGGGAAACCTGGATTCTCTGGGTACATGGGCACAGGCATGTTGGCTTTCCTGTGGTCTGGACAGCTCAGGTACAACTAGGGAGGAGCATGGATACAGCTAAAGCCACTGATAAAATGTTCAGAGAGCAACATGGGGACTGCAGTGATAGCATGTCAGCTCAAACCACTGCAGGGTATGCACACAAATATTTCCTCATGCCATGCCCACTCAGCCAGTTCAGTAAGCAGTAGACATAAAAATACCTCATTTTTTGGCAAGGTAACTCAAGAAAGAGCCCAAGAGCACAGAGAAATCAGCAATCTACAATACTTCACACCATAAATTCTCTCAGAACAATTCCTGGAGTGGAAACCTTAAGGTTTTCAGGCTGTTATTTCAAACTAGCAACATTTTTTTGGCCTGTCAGTGAACCTACCCCCCCCCCCCCACACACTCCAGAAAATCTGTATCATTGGGAATTATCATGCCCTTTCCATCTGCAGGAACTAGCTCCTTCCCTGCCTATCACATCAAAAGAAAAGCAAGTTTAAGGAAGGCTAAATTGTTCAGTAGGTAATCACTTAGAAATTCTACAAGCAACTGGAGCTGGAGACACAGGGGATTATGCTGAGTTATGTTTGTTTTGGGGAGAGAGGTGGCCAAAGCCAGTCATCTGTATGAACAAGGTAATATTCAAGAAAATCTGCCTCTTGAGAGTCTGTCCTGCAGGTGGAGGAAGGACAGACACTTTTTTATGCCTTAGCCAGGTTGGGGGAAGGCCAGGGACGTGACATGATGGGGAAACAAGGACTTATTTAACCTGGAGGTAGAGAGAGAGGAGAAAATTAGGAACTAAGTAATTCACTGGAAATCTGGAAAAGCAAATGACATCCAAATCCAAGGCTTCAAGAGGACTGTGATCTGGATGGTAATTTGATCCATGCCATGGAACTGCTGTGCAGGGTAAAATAAGGTGATTTTTTTGTGCTACAAGGAGACACAGCACAGACACAGAGGCAGCTCACAATGTGGCACATTTTGTCTTGAGGAGGTGACACTTTTGTGCACCTTATTTCATTTGTGGTACTGTCAGTTAAGTAAAAGGAGAATGAGATCCTCTGAAAGTCCAACAATTTGTACAACAATGGAACAAAACAAAGACAAAAGCAAACCTGGTGAAAATCGACCCACCAGCTTCCAGCAGATAGAAGTTACTTTCTTTTTCCTACCATTGTCGTTGGGGGGAAAAAACAAAACAAAACATAACATCCAGGAGTGACCAGGCTGAGGCCAGCAGCACAGCAGGAGTGACCACGAGTACAATAGACCTGCTTCCTATCTCAGGGGCAACTGAGAGCACAGCCTCAGTTCCTGTCTCCATGGCTGACAATGGGGATGGATTACAAAAAAATCCCTCTCAAATCAAGCAGGTTTGGTTTTTTTTTTCCAGAGTTGACCTCTTCCTTCCCTCCATCCACAGAACACTTAGCCCTGATAGAAAGGAGTTAATTCCCAGATCAGCTTCATCTGTGGGCACCATGCAGGTTGGGATCTTCTCTCTCCTCCTGAGAACTGGCCTCATGTGAGAAGTTATCCAGGGACATAGCTTACTGACAAGGAAGAGTTCTCACCTCACAACCCCCTCCTTGGTTTTTCCTGGTAGTGCATCCCCAGTCTCCCTCTCAGGTAGGCACAAAGTGGAGATAGTAAAAATCTTCACTGCATTGCTCACTGTTCCTTGGAGAGGCTGAAACAAGAAGAAAAGTCAATTAATTCAATAAACTGCAGAAAAAGAAGGTTGCTGGTCTCCAAATCTGGAAACTCCAGGCTCCAAATAAGGAGGCATTCCAGTTTGGATCTTGCTTTCCTTAGTTTTCTGTAATAAAATGGCCATGGGAGTCACTAGCGAGTTGCCTGAGCTGATTTGCCCTTTTCTAAGCACTGAATGTTCACATTTGGCCACCAGGCTATTTCAAAAGAAGTTCTCCTTTGCCCAGAAATTAAAAGAAGTTTTAGTGTGAGATACTGGTGACATGAAGAAATTCATTGCGCCTGGAAATCCTGCTGGCCCTGCAGCAAACAATGCTCTTGCTGACAAGGGAGGTGAGAATAGCAAAACCCTGCAGACAGTGCCACCTCCTGGGTGAAACTCACACCCTGGAGTCTGCCAGCAGAGTCGATCACTTGAGTCTTGGCATGGAAACGGTGAGGGGCTGCTTGGTGACTGGCCACCCTTTCTGGAAAATGGCACTTAGAACAGAAGCACGATTCAAAACCTGCTCACTTCAGAACCTTCCCGAAGGACAGGTGTAAATACCTGCTCTACCTACGTTTTTTTAAAGGCGAGAGATGCCACACCAGAGAATTTGCAGCATTTCCCTGGGCTGAGGAGGAGATGGCTGAACAAGCCAAGCCCAGTTCTTAGCAATTCCCTGGTGACAGCCGTGTGATTGGAGGCACGGCCATGAGAGGTCCCCAGCTCCAGGCAGCTGCCAGGTGCAGTCTCAGGATGGGGTGGGCAGCTCCAGGCAGGTGGCCATGCACAGTCCCCTCCCACAGAGAGGTTGCAGCCCCTTGCCAAACTTTTTACTTAGGCTTTGCCCCTCCCTGCCTGCTGACTGGCTGCAGACAAGGAAGACATGGGCAGAAGTGCTACAGTAAGCAAGAGAAGGCAGGGATTTCTGCCTTTATTCCACCTTTAAAGGATTTTTAACTGGGGGCTCCTCACACGAATACACTTACAGATATCACACTGACCAAGGCTGCAGCTTTTGGCATCATTCAGAGCCTCTGCTTTTCTGCAAGAAAAGGGGTATTTAGGCAGTTTGCACAATGCCAAGAACCATTTCTTGTCTCACCTGTCTGCTCCAAGGGTAATAGCTCATTTTCCTGAGTTGAAGATAAAGGTTTTGTGGATTGGTGCTCCTGAGGGTGCTCAATCGTGTCATACTCACCTAAACATTCCCCAAGAGAGAAAAAAAATAAATCAAAGTTTTACTATGTTGCAGCACTGCTGTTTAGGAAAGGGTGACTTGTTTCTTATTTACCAGTTTTATAGAAGATTTCCTTTATTTTTCTTCCCTCTTCAATACCTTCAGCAGTCCTAGGCACTGTTATCTGTAGGAAATATTTTTGAAAGATTACCAGGTAGCACTAGAAAGACCTTCAACAATTCTTCATAATCTAATCCCATAATTAATATATTTTTAGTCATGTATGTGTTGTTTTTTTCTGGCTGCAACCTCTGATTATTTTAATCCATTTAAGAGTATGTCCATTTCTGAAGGTCTCTTCCAAACACAGGTCTCATGTGCAGTGCTGTTGTGTAATTAATTAATACCCAACATAAGCAGTTGATAAGTGACTCTCAGAAATGAAAATGATACTGAAAGTAAAGTATCTAAATTATTTCTCTTCTACTTTCACGTATGAGTTGGGGATTTACAAGATGTTGAAGTTTTGCAGACTATACAAGTGTGAGATGTATATATTTATTATATATTTACTTTTTTTTCTATTTTTTCTGTGTTTCTTGAAGGGGGGGATATGTAAATCTGAGGAGAGAAGCACAGATGCATATTTTGCTACTGCTCCTCCCCTCAAGATGTGGTTTCCACAAAAACTGGAAAGGAAGACTTACCAGAACTTTGCTGGGGACACAGAGGCAGCCAAGATGACTCTTTCACAGAAGCAGCTCAGGTCAGGGCAAGTTTTCACATCTATACACAACACAGTTGGCACCCCCTTCCCACTCCTCCCATGGCCCATCTGGATCTGGAAGCAATTTAAGCTTTCACATGAGAGCCAGCCTGACAACAGCCCCATTGTGTCTGCAGTGCCGGGGTGAAATGCTCAGGGAAGGTTTAGCCTCATTTCCTCAGCAGTTGGAGATAATCATTAGCAGCAGCTCTACCCCAAACAACCTGAGTGCACAACCTCTGCACATGTGGCCTGTAGCCTCCCCTCTGCATTTATGGTTTAAGGGAAACAGACTGAGAATAATCCACAAAATGTGTTTTCTAAGGAATTTATCCCATACTATTTTATTCAAATAAAAGGACTACTTTTCATTGAGACACTGACTGAAAAGATTCTTGGTATATTGCAGCAATAGCTTCCTTGTTGGGCAATACACCTGAAAGGTTGTGTCTCATTTCAGGCATTTGTCATGATCATTATATTTCAGGTTATATCAAACCAGAAATGTCTTGTCAGTCTTCTTAATCCCATTAACTCCAGTTTCTGGAAGTGCTTCATGACATGTGCAAAGTGCAGAATAAAGCAAACAGGAGTTTGGTTTTACTACTCACCCACTGCAAGGTGCTTTAGAGAGTGTAACACATTCCCCCAAAGGCAAAGAGGCTGAAAATTCCTCATCCTGGTGACAAACAATACACTGGGATTTTTATTTTTTTTTTAACACAGAATACATAGTACAAATACAAGGGGGTTGAACAGAATAATGTACTTTTCTAGTACAGAGGATTCAGTACCTGCTAGTTCAGGGCAATTTAATGTCACAGATACACTCCAAGATTTCTCAGTTAACATTCCACAAACAGAAAACATTGATAAAGTCACCAAATCATGTCTTATTAAATTAAGTTATGTACAGCTACTATTCTAACTGAATTAGTAATTTCAAAATATGCTCAGTCCCACAAAAAAATAGCAGCCTTGTAAAGATAGAGTCAGAGAATATGTTGAGATCTAAAAGTGCCTTCTAGCCTACATGACTGGAATCACTGATCCTTTCACAAACTGGGATGTGTTGAGAGTTATTACAGCCAGTGCTTTGAAAGCACAGGATCATAGAATGGTTAGGGCTGGAAGGGAGCTCCAAAGGGCATCTAGTGCAGCCCCCCTGCAGGGAGCAGGGACACCCTCAACTAGACCAGGCTGCTCAGAGCCTTGGCCAACCTTACCTTGAGTATCTCCAGAGATGGTGCCCCAACCAGACAAGATTCAACAGAAGATTTAAAAATTACTCATTCTCTTTTGAGAGACATTTCCACTTCACGGGCAGAGAAAGAAGAGACAGAGTAAGACAATTCCAACTGGCAACCAGCTGAAGAATACTAACAGAAAACCCCAAAAGTTCAAGGACATCAAGGCATCTCACTGCTCCTCTTATTATACTGTATGGACAGTACTATGCAAAATCACTAGCTAGGTTCAGAATCTCTGTTGCCCTGAGTATTTTCCTCTGTATAGGAAAGAAAATAATATAAATACCTGATAAGCATTCTCAAACAATAATCATCTGCATGAATACTATAAGAGCTCCTGATTTAATAACACCTCTTTACACTGACACCAACTTTCAAACACAACTCAACTCCTGCAGTGATTCCTTTCCAGAAAGGTTCTAAGGAGTAAACATCCCTGGTGCAGGTGTCCTAAGGGTGCTGGTCCTTGTTCCAACTTTTCCTCAAGATGTTTGGGGTCCCCTGCCCAGCTGGACAGCATCTTATATGGGGATACAATAGAGCAACTCTCAAGCTCTTATGGTCTAACTGGCTAGGTATGGCTATCACAGCTCCACATACCTCCCTGGGACATCATCCAGGTTTGATCTCCCTGATGGGATCTAGGCACCATCATTAAAGAAACTGCTAAGTCAGCAGAGACAAAGACTAACTTTACTATCTTTTTAGAGGACACTAATATATAGAATCACATAAATATCAAAAGTATGTGAAAGAAATGTTTCTAGGTTCAATAGTTCTTAGATCCTTTCTCAATGTGAGTCTCTCCCACACTTTTTTAATATGCAAATGTGAAGGCAGAGGCCACTGACTTGAGTGCAGCTTGTCTTTCCTGTGGAACATTCATACAAGTCCACACTGGCACAGAGGTGCTGAGCTCCATGGACAACACACAGCTTCCCAAGACTTTCTGATGCTCTTGGATAAGGCTACTGAGGATGTTTTTTCATGTAAACCAAGAGATAGGCTGTTTCTCCCCTGTGGAGGCAAAGAAAAAGCAGAACAAGACACATGGTTGAAGATCTAAGTTGCAACTAACCTCCCAAAGTCATTTACAGTCATGTTGAAGTAATCAGAATGCAAGGATGCCTCTTCTACTCTCCTGCATTTCCAGTCCCTCTCAGGCAAAAAGCAGTTCAAACTATCTGTCTTCTCTCTCTTCTAAACCCTCATTCCAAACCCCAGAGCAGCGTTAGGTAAAAACAGAGAAGTGTTTGCTTACCAGTGGAGGTTGGAATGGCCAAAGGTGCATTTAACATCATCCCACAATACCTAGAGAAGGAAACACACAAGAGGAGTGTGTCCAGCAGGTTTAGAGAGGTTCTCCTCCCCCTTTACTCTGCCCTAATGAGGCCACATCTGGAGTGCTGTGTCCAGTTCTGGTCTCCACAGTTCAAGAGGGACAGGGAGATACTGGAGAGAGTCCAACAGGGGCTACAAGGATGATGAAGGGACTAGAACATCTTAAGAGGGCAGGCTGAGAGCCCTGGGGCTGTTTAGCCTGGAGAAGACTGAGAGGGGATTTTATGAATGTTTACAAATCTCTGCAGGGAGGGTGGCAAGCAGAAGGGGCCAGGCTCTGTTCAGTGGTGCCCTATGATAGGATGAAAGGCAGTGTCACAAACTGGAACACAGGAAGTTCCATCTCAACATGGGGAAAAAACTTTCCTGTGAGAGTGACAGAGCCTGGCCCAGGCTGCCCAGAGAGGCTGGGGAGTCTCCTTCTCTAGAGACTTTCAAAACCTGCCTGGATCTGTTCCTGTGAGGCCTGCCCTGGGTCATCCTGCTCTGGCAGGGGGGTTGGGACCAATCTCCAGAGGTCCCTTCCAACCCCTGCCATTCTGTGATCCCTCTGAACACAGCCATTGAACAGATCTAGAGTACATGAAGTAGAGCACACAGTGAATGGCTGCCTCTGCACATTACAAACCAGAATATGAGGCCTTGTCCGGTACAGAAGCTACAGCAGCTTTGCCCCCAGCCCATGGAGAGCTGTAGCAGAGGAATGACATGCACAAAGCTTTGCAGCTTCATTTTTTTTTCCTGGATCTCTTGAATCAGCAGTCAGACTGAAGGAGTTATACAGGGGTGTCCAGGAAGCTACAAAAAAAATCTGGATTTGTCTCCTCACCTGGCAAACCTCAGAGTCGTTGAAGCAGTACCATTTACATTCTGTGAGACTTCGAATATAGGCACAGTAATGTCCACAATTAGTTGATCCTGAATGAGCAACAACAGCAAAAATCTCATACTTCCAGGCAGCCTGTGAAGAGCCACAGAGAGTAATGCTCAGTGGGGAATTCTCATTTGCCATTGGCTGAAGAGATGCAGCACCCAGGACAGCACAAATGTGCGTTTCATTAGGAAAAAGGAGAAATATTAGATTGGTCTTGAAGACCCTGCTTTTTCATCTTGCCATCAGCTATGGGCTGGCAGCCTCCCTGGAGATCCCAGGACTGTGGAAAAGGCAGTAGAACAGCAAATGAGCACAAAGGTGTTACACTGCAGCCAGCATCACACCAGAGAGGTTTTCCTGCGGTCACACTTTCCCTTGTTATTTCTCAGTGAAAAGAACAAATCCACGGTGTGGCAGATCACTCCCAGCTGCTTGGCAAAGCTGTTATCTCCCTGATAACCCCGACTCTGTGGCAAACAGCACTGCATAGGAAGTAGCCACAAATGGAATTCCCCTGTCTTGGACTGGAGACCTCTGCAAAGCAGGAGATCTGCTGCTCACTGAGGCCACCTTGCCCTGCAGGCTGAACCACAGGACAGCAGCTGCCTCTAAGACACCATTTACAGTGTCTGGATTTGCTTATCTAGATGAACTGTGTTTTCACCTTTTCTTTAGTATATTTAGAAATGGCAGAAAAAGTTCTACTAAACACTCTCAGAAAACAAAGAGATTGGGGTGGGTTTTTTTTGTGAAGCCTGGATTATGTCCTTGTGGCAGAAAGCTGCAGTTACGGTGCCTTTTGTGATTTAATCTGAGCACAGGAAGTTGAACAATGCATGAACCACTTAAATCCACAGGATGAGAGACAACACCAGGCACAGGTAAAGCCTGAGATATGTTTTTAAGATGGGTGCTTTGATCTGAACCAAACACTGGTGTGATCTCAAGTTTTTACCAGACTTGAGAAGAGGGAAGAAAATAAATCTGCCCTTTTTAAATAGAGCATTAGGAGTATCTCACCTTTTCACTGTCAGCTGCTTGGCACTGATTTGCTGTCAGCACTGCACTGAAATCAAGGTCTTGTGGGAAGGGCAGACAGTGACTAAGCTTGTGAATGTAGGCTGACTTTTCAAAGCAGAAGCGCTTCAGGTGAATGATCAGAGTCTGTGGCAGATGGACCAGCTTAATGCTCTGTAAAGCAATAGTAAAGATTGAAAACTAAGGCACAATCCCTGGGCAGGTGGGGTGGACACAGCCATTGCCACCCAGGGAATGCAGCACAGAGAACAGTCAGTGCTACAGAGAGTGATCCACTTTTCCAGTGGCACAGGAACACCACCTTCCTTGGCAATTTACATTACAACCATAAAAACATTCTTCTGTTGCTAGAGCCACAGCTCCAGTAGGGAACTTCAGAACAGGGAAGATGTATGTGATTCATACCTAGCTGCCACTGCTGTGCTCATTAATCCTTGAGCTGATGATCTCCTTTCAAACTGATACTGTTGAGTCCTTTCCCCACCCTTCCCAGCCCTAAAGGGAGTTCTTGGTATATGAGACATGAGAAAGTAATTCTCTACCTGAAGAAAAGGTGTTTTCCTTCCACACTGTTCACAGAAACACATGTTGTGGTCAGTCAGCTCCTCTGGACGGAAAAAGTATTGCAGACATTCTTCCTAAGGAGAGAGAAGAGATTTCTTTCAACTGAATTCCTTCAAGCTGGATTTCTATTTCTACTTTGTTTCTCAGGGTACAAGCAAACAGCAAAGCTACAGAAGGAGGGGTTTTTTTTCCAATGAAAAAAAAAAAAAGATGACGTAGCAGCCTAAACACAGACACTCTGTTTTCCCTACCTGCTGCTGTGATTACATCATTGAAAAATAAAAAAGTACTGTATTTTCTACAATAAAATATGTTGATGTGTGTCTTTTATACCTTCTTCAAAGCCTTAGAGGTTTTGAAAGAGGTTTCTTTACATTGAAACAGTATAAAGTTGTGAGAGAATAAATAAGGTCCAGTGGTCCACTGTCACTATTTGTGGCAGCACCTCCACAGCCACCACTGCTGCTGTGTTTGGTGTCAACCAGCAGTGCTGATTTAACAAGAACACTGCAGTTGGCAGTGGTAGTGGGAGGTTCTGAATCTTACAGAGTAAGTGGCCAAGGCTCTTTCTAGAAAGATGATTCAAGGACTTTATTTTCCATCCCACAAATCTAATAAATTTTTTGAGACATTTAGAACACCTCAAAACAAAGAAGAAATGTGAATAAGAAAAGATCATCACCACCAAGTCCCAGACACCCTGCAGAGATTCTTACAGAGATTCTAGAGGAGTCTCAGGAGACTCCAGTGGTGCAAGAAGCTCTCACAGGGAACAGAGAGCAATATTCTTCCTAAGGAAATGGTGCTGCCACTGAACTCACCAGAGTCTTCAGCGTATGAAAACTGGAATCCAACAATGGGACTGGAAGGGTTAACATGCTGCTGTTTCTCTTTGATTCAGAAGAGCATTTCTGACAGGCCAGGTGCTCCTGTACACCTATAGCATACAAATCATTCAGCTCTTCAACCTAGAAGGGGAAAAAAAGGGAAAACCAAGGTTTATGAAGAAGACATCTAAGGTATTTCCCTCTCTGGGTAGGAAAGCCCACATGGACACCTTACTTCATTCACTGTTACTTCTTAAGGCCTGAACCCAGATCTGACATGGACTTACAAGGACAGGGCACTTCCCACCATTTTAACTCCTTCCCCTCATTCCCCACCAGAGGAGAAAGACACAGCCTATAACAAGATCATACAGTTCAGTGTCTGCTTTGATGCAGAATTTTACTGGTTTGTTCAGAACTGCAACAAGGGCCTGTCTGCTGTATGAATAAAATTATGATAGCTGGTTGAGGAAGAGTCTCTTTTACTTTACCCATCTCTCCCAGGAGGAAGCATCACACAACTAACATACCAACAGTGATAGCATGCATGTGGCTGACTTCAAAGAACAGAGCAGCTGTGCCAAGACACCTCAAAGAATGCTTACAGAAATTTGAGGAAGGAGAAATCCAAGATAACTAAATTTAGTGTTGCAAAAATACTGATCTTTTTGTTATTAATCAGCCCTCCCTTTAGAAGAAACCCTGGAATGCCCTCAAAATAGGATGAGCAGAAGTTAACTGTGATTCAAAGACTATAAAATCATCTTCCTTCTCCCTTTTGAAAGATGAAAGATCCAAATAGGTGACAATTTTAAGAATTTCAATTAGGACAACTGTCATTGAACAGGATTCTTCTTCAAGAAGCAAAGGAAACCATACATGACAAGGGACAAAAGACCTGGTATTCAATTCAGTGACCATCCTTACCAGCTCTGGCTTTTTCATCTGCTTCTTTAACAAGTTCCAGAGAGTCAGAAAGAGCTGGGCAGCATCATGCTGCACAAACACTGGACAAACAGAAAACACAACCTCAGTCTTGCGAACAGCAGCAAGCACAGATTTCCCACACATAGCAAAGGGAGAACAGTTGTCCCCCATTGGATCCAGTCCCTTGTTCTCTTGCCATTCCTGCCAGGGACAGAGCTTAGACTGGAGATGAGCTGCAATGTCTCTGTGTGACCTAAGCAGGCAGTGGGAAAAGATAGGAGGGTTTCAGTGCACCATTGCACAACCCAGCACAAAAGTCATGTCCTTGGCACGGGATGCAGTGCCAAAAGCATATACAGTATCAACTAGACAAGGCTTGCATGTCTCATTGAGTTGAACTGTATATATTTGAGTCCTTCTTAGTACATTCTGTTCTCTTTTTCACCTTTGTTACTCTGCAGACTTGTCTCCTCCATCCTCTCACTGCAGCTATAACACTCCTGAGTGCTGAGATAAAAAGGATTGTAAGGCCTATCATTACATCTTATTCACAGAATGGTATAAACCCCCTGATTACAGACATTTCTGACTAAATGAAACACAGAAAATCCACCTTTCCTCATATTTAATATAAACACCACTTGCTGAGATGAACCACACCTGAATTTTAGATCAGAAGGACAAGGTGGGAAACTGTCAAGCTTTAAAAACACCTTTGGGCATCTCTCTTTAATTGGAAGAGAGAAGGCAAAATGCAGAGCCATTCAGTCTCAGAGGGAAAAAATGATGCAAACAGAAATATTCAGGTTATCCCATGATCCTCCTTAAGGTCTAGGCTGGCTACCACCTGTCCCTGTCAGTTCTGTCCTGGTTTGGATTTTATATGATAAAGATCAGAGCACTGGGATATACCATGTGTATTTGTACACATAAACAGACCCTCAGCATCTCACTGTCACTGGTCACCCATGCATTTAGCAATCTCTTTTGGGACCCTGCCCAGTTGGGAGGTTAAGCCAGCAAATTCTTCTGTCCTTACATGGAACAAGAAGGATACCATTTCCTTCCTTCAGGATCTGAGTGAACTCAGTATCTTTTTCACATGACCCCTTCCTTCTAGTAAGAATTATCAGCTGTTTCACTATTATCACACCACTCCAGTGAGACATATCAAGCTGTAAGTTGGCCTCTCTCTGTCCTACTGACCAGTGCCAGTAGCTGAGTCTTCTAGCAGACTGACTTCCCACCCTCCAGACACCAGCAGGGGCTTTTCTTTCCCCTCTTCACAAGTAAGACATATCTCACAAGGGGGAGGCAGCTATAAAAAACTAATCTCTGAAGGAGATGTCAGTCTGCACTGCTTGTTTAGTGCAGACAATGACTGATAATTAACACCCCTGGTCTGCAGACAGAGGTGGGCAGGAGGCAGCACTGCTTACATTTCACTCTGTATACTGAAAGACAGGAAGCAAGGGCTATAGGAGAAACAGCTTTCCTCTTGCCACACTGCATCTCCTCCAACAGCAGGAGCATTTGGTATGGGACATTCCTCCTCTTCTGCACATCACACGGTGGCACAGTGATCCTGCAAAGGGAAGGAGCAAATGAATGGTGATCAAGTGGTAGAACAGAGAAAGATCAGCACATCTGAAAAAGCAGCAGCAGATTGCACAGGTAGCAACTCAAGGGCAACCAGAATGGGCCTGTTTTCAGCAGGAGGAGGAACACCTGCTCTAGCTCACCCCACAGAGCAGGCTGCCAGTTCTAAGGCAAAAGGCCACAATTATTAGTTGGCCTGATTCTGAATAAGGGGCAAACCAAGCAGGACCTGAAGTGCTTTCTGGACTCCAGAAACAACTCTGATTACAGCCAGTTTCAGAGCTGGTTTTGCCTCCCACCTGCTCAAGCCCTCATTCTCAACATATCCTCAGTATTTCATGGGCATGTTTGTGTGTCATGTTGCACCTACTGTCTGTATTATTCAGCTTTGCCCATTTATGACAGTTCTCATCTCTGCATGTCTGTAATTTGTCTTCTTCCCCTGCTGGTGTCTAAGAAATGTAGAGAAAGGAGGACTGAATAGGAATGGTCCTTTTAGATGATAAAAGCTGAACTGAATAAATTGAAAACAAATCAAACCAGTGATTAGTGTGATTGGTAGGGAAGCCAAAGCCCAAATCTTCCTCAGAAACAAGAAGGAAGAACAACCAAGCAAAACTAAATAACAGTGTTTATTTGCTATCTGCAACTACAGTTGCTCTTCTCTGTCATAGACCACTTTATGTTACATTTACATGCTTAAGGTTACCAAATCAATGGCAGCACCTCAGGCAGTTCAAACAGGTGGTACCTTCGAAGGATCCCTGTGAAACGGGTATTCATAAGGAACACTTGGAGCAGGGAGTTGAGACAGCAGCTCTGTCCAACGTTGTACAGTCCCACAGCTCCTGTAGGCACAGAAAAAAAGGAAGTGAGGCCTGGACATAGGTACAAGAAAAGAAAGCGAAAACTTAAAGTGGCAAACTCCTCTTGCACATATTCAGCTGTTCAGCATCTTGGCCACACCTGAGGAAGGGTTCAATCTATTCTTACGTCCTGTTGCAGACAACATTTATTTTTGTTTGGCAACTGACAGGAAAAATCCAAATACTCCTGGACCATAATACTCAGATGTCTCCCAGTTCCTCTATATTTAATCTTCTTATAACACACCTAAACATAAAAAAAAAAAACCAAAACAACCAAACAAAACCAACTTCAAAAACCATAAAGGCTGCCTGTAAAAGGCTTTTTATTCAGTCTTTTGACAGGCCTAAAACTCTCCATAGTGGAGAGCTACATGTGGGACCACATATAAGCTGTTCACCACACGGGCTTCAAATTTTCCCTTCAGCCTACCTCTGGTATTCTTCATCTCAGTTGCAACAAAAGGAACTAGTCTGAGAGAAATAGAAAAAGCAAGTGACAGCTTTTCACACAGCATCTAAAAAAATGGCATATTCTGTACCCCACAGCAGTGTAACTGTAATCAGAAATTGAAAGTTTTTCTTCTGAAGTCATCACCAGAGAGAGAAGAAATGGAAACTCTGAACAACTCTGAAATGCATACAGTCAGTGGCTATAGCTGGGGCAGAACAGTATGTACACCTGAAATATCTGAGAGGACAATCCAGTGATGCAGCAGAATATCTAAGGGCCTAATCTATGGTTCAGGAAATCCAGAAGTACCACTGGTTGTGCTTGGCAAGAGACAGGGCCAACATCAAGAGCTTTTCAGCTGGCTTAAAATGGGAAAAAGCTCCAAGATTCTCATGTAATCCTAAAAAAAAACCCAAAATGGTTACCTGGCAGGGTAAAATGAGAAATCATCTCTATATTCCTCAGTGAAGAAGTAAAGAACAGGAGAAAATGAAGCCTAAAGACAGAGAATGGAACAGCAGGTATTAGAAACAGAAAATATGACAAAATACTACTACCATTCTTTAAATCTGCCACGCCAAAGACTGATGGGAACTTCTGAGCTTTGGCCTTCAGCTCTTCAGCTTCTTCATTGTTTTGTACCTCTGCTTCTGCTTCCATGGTCTCTTTTAGGGCCAACTCTAGTTTCTTGCTTCTTTCTTGACGCCCACTTCTCTGCCCCATCAACAATATTGTACAAAGACAGGTGGACTGCAGAAAGACATAGAAAGATCAGAAAGAGGGAGAGCAGCCAGGGACACAGGATTTGTCTTTGTGTTTCATATTTTTGTTATCAAAAAGCTGGAATGACAACAAAATTAGTACCATTGCTGTGGCAGCATTTGGTATTGCTGAGTTCCCATGGATATTGTGGCTGTATGAGCTCTTAGCCAGGTAACAAACATAGAGGCTGATGTCAACTGCACATCCCACCTCCCTTTTGTGGCTAAATAAATAAATGAACTTGGGTTCCACAAAAGCAGCTCCACCCAGCTCCAGATATCCCCATTCGAGAAGAGCAGGCAAATAATAACCTTTAAACTGTCCAAATGGCAGATGTTGCAAAATTCCTCAGTTTAGTAGAAGTTTACTTCAGTAAAAATACTTTACACACAAAGTATCCTAAGTACCAAAAAGGGCAAATTTCACTTCCCTTAGCCTTTTGAGCTGATAAGCATTTGTTTGTTTTCTGTACTGGGCTCTCTGCATTGTTTATAAACACCTTAGTCACAGCTCTGCTCAGGCATTTTGGACTGTAATTTTTCCAGGCATTTGAGCACCTAAATATTAGTTTCTTTACATGCTTCTTCAAGTGATCACAGGCAAAGGAACTGTTTGAACAAGATAACCACCTCGAAGCCTGGGTTTTTAAGCGAGTATCAAAAAGACCATTACTCTGACACTCTCTTATGACTCAACTACTGGCTCTTTAAATGAAATGTTAAAATAAATCATAAATGACTAAAGCAACAAAGTAAAGTGAAGTAAAAGTACACAAGCAAAACAATGTGACAAATGTTCAAATGCATTTAAACAAAAAGGAAAGTTTTTTAAAGCCCACCTCCAACAGGGAGGCAGAATCAGAATGTTAGGGAAGCGTTCACAGAATGAAAAAACAACCAAACAAACAAAAAAAAACCTGCAAAACGAATGCTCACAAATTATTTTACAGTATTAAACAGCACATAAAATGAATGTGAGGATAGGTGCTGAAAGAATGAAGAAAAGCTACCAAGAAAGAGAAACAAGCGAAAAATCCTGGTTTTGCCTTTCACAAAATAAAAGCTTTGCTTTAGAAGTTTTTTAGGTTAACTGTGCCTAATAATATTAAATATCAGTGTTTCTGAAGATTCAGGCAGGGAAACTGGAAATTGATTTATTTTTTTCCCCAGTTATTACCTTTAAGCTTAAGTATACTTTTTCCCAACTGTACTTATGATTCTTTACTTTTGAAGACTACTTTTGAACTCTAAATGTCATACATTCAGATTCATTAAATATTGTTGAATTTACTGAGGAGTTTAATTGGGGGGGAATCCTTAGACATTCTAAAACAGATTCAAGAATGTTGCTTTTTCTATCCAACCCTGCTGATTACAACAGCTATGCAGAAGAGAATTCAGATTCAACTTATTCCTTGGCAAAACTGCCTCAACTTACACTGCCTCTTCCTCTGGAAATGACTTAACAAGGCATCCAGGTTTCTGAAAGCCCAGCTGGAGTGGAAGCCCAACTTTGCTGGTTGTAACAACAGCCAGAACACCAGAAGATAGATAAAGCTCACAGCCATGGGGGATGCTGGAAGAGGCAGAACGGAGGAGAACAGGCAGCACAGAGGTAGCTAAACAACAGCAAGGGGTGTACCAGGGATGAAGTGAGCTTGCAAGACACAGCTTTTGACAGGAGCAGCAGAATGATGGGTGGGATGAAAGTGCAAGCTCAGGGCTAAAAAGCTCTGCATAACTTGAGAAACAGGTAGAAGGATGCTAGGATAGGAAGGTTCAGAGGGATACAGAGGTAGGTACCACTAGTGCGAGCAGGGCCACAAAAACGAATTCCCTACCCCTGTATGGAACTGCCTCTCTTTGGCTACCAGAAATACAGCATTCCCAAGATTTGCATTAGACCTTCTCCCCAAAAACACATTTAAAAAAGCCTCGTGAGCGAGCATGGGACTTGAGGAGCCGACTCCCCTTCTGCACCAGATCTCTCCTCTCTCACTGGCGGAGCAGGGTCGCTTCTCAGTTTCGTTTGCAGCTCAGGGGTAGAACTCGGTACCCTTCCCTCAACGCATGTGGCTTGGCCAAGCCAAACTGCCACGCCACGCAGAGAGCAGGTAGCGGCCACATCCTCCCGTTACCCCCTGCTCCGCCATCACCGAGCCCTCTCACCTGCCTCCCCTCAGCCAGCCCAGCTCCCCTTCACCCCGGCCTGCTCCGCAGCCTCTGCTCTC
>JANHGL010008326.1:0-22745 GCA_024611195.1 Ceyx melanurus
CGAACATAGTAGTGTAGGAGGACAAGCGGGTGGCCTGGAGGTTGCGCTGGTTAAAAAAATCAATCACATTCAATACAAAGTATAATATAGTAGTTCAGTTCAGTGGTGATCCATCCTCACCAGACCTCACCCAGAGGAAGGGCAACTATGTAAAGATGGGATGAATAGAAAAGGAAAACAAATCAAGTTCTACTCTCTGCATGTGCTCAAGTGCCAGCAGAGGCTTACATCCCAAGCAAGAAATGTCACAGAGGTTAAAACCAGCTGCTCAAACAGATCATCTCATTAGATGATTGCACTGCTTCCAGCACCACAGGAAAACTGGAGATGACTGAAAACCTGGAGGGAGATGAAAAAAAGAACCTTTTATGCAGCCTAAACAAATAAAGCAACATAACAGAGAGCTCCAGGGCTCTGGGAGAAGTTCAGTGGCTGCCACATAGCAGAGTTCTAAGAAGATGTAGAACTCAATGTGGTAAAGCTGACAGAAGGAAAAACCCAAACAGCAGCTAAGCTCAAACCAGTCTGGCTACAGCTACTGAACACCACTCAAGATAAAAATACTAATAAATATCCTCTACATATTTAGAAACCAGCTGTCAACTTTTCAAGTTACACACACACAAAAAAAATCTACTTAATCTACTTTTAGTTGCTGCAGCTCATTAACAGGCACCTCTTAGTTTTTCCCCCAGCAAACCAAAGGGTAACTAAACTTTTTTAGGGTACCTAGACTTTAAAAACAAAGCCCTAACCAATAATTTCTCCTGAGCAGCAGGTTTCCCAGACATGAAAGGTAAGAGATGCCCACAGGGTACCAGTGCAGCAACACTGCATCACAACTGGCAAGCCCTGAGATGGGCACTGGCTCTCATGGGGAGGGGTAGCTGCTGAGAGCAGGACAGAGCATGGGCTCTGGGCTACTGCCCACTCCAGCAGCTGCCCTCCCTGCTGCTCAGCCCACACCACACCAGGAACTGCCCAACATCTGCTTCAGAAGCCCAAGAAGCTGCCACCACAGTGCTCAGCTCAGCTGTGGTCCCAGTCCCCCTGCCCAGTAAAGCATTGCTGGGCTCCCTAAGTGACCCTGGCAGGACACAGCTCATTATTGCACCACGACTGAATCTTAACCACCCCCCCCCAAGTTTATCTAGTGATTGTTACCTCCTTTTCCTGTATATTTAATGACAGATAACTGTTAACACAGTAGGTTAGGAAACTCTCTTGCAAGACCTGACAGCTTCTTCCTCCCCCCTTCTTGTTTTATTCTTTTTCAACCAAATGAAGCCCAGGATCCCCCTCCCAGGCAGTGGCACAGCTCAGGCCAAGCTGCTGAGGCTGGGATCATGTGCAGGGTTGCAAGGCAGCTCTGCCAAGCAGCTGACAGCAGAGAGCTGAGCAGATCAATGATGACATTTCATTCACATCAAAGTGATGAGATTTCTAGATAAGACTGTTTACCCTTTGCCCACAAGGCTTAACAAGAACCTTTAAGTCCTTCCTCCAGGTTACTTTGCCTCTCAGTAGGTCAGAGAGCACCTGTTGCCCAGCCACTTTCACTTGACCCCAGAGCTTATTCTCACCACCAAGCCTGTTACCCACAGAAATGACATTAAGAAGCTCTCATCACATCTCAATTTCATTTTATTTTTTCTATTTATTTTTTTTTTAAAACCCAAACAGCTACTAAACTTTGGTTTTTTTTAGCATTTTGACCCAGAAGAGTTCTGGTTCAAGTTATAATCAGTAATGTTGCCCTGGTGTGGTCATAAGGATTCACCTTCTGACTGCTCTAAACCCTCCAACAAAGAGCTCTCCTCTGGAAATTGAGCTTTCTGCTCAGTCATGTTGCTCATTCTGCTTTCCCTGAATGCCAGTGTTTTTATACCCAGTGCAGCCAGCTCCTGCTAATTTAACAGCCACAGAAGCCACCCTTGGATTCAAGCAGCCTCTGATTTACAAGATGCTTTCTCACTCCTACAAGCTCAGCAGAGAACCTTAAGGCACCTTTTTACAGCTGCCAAAAGCTCTTGTGTACCTGAGCAAGCTGCTGTAGCACTTCAGCCAGGAGGGATCTACTGCCATCATGAAGATGCCTTTACTCTGCAGAACTGCCAAGAGGAATAAAATCAGGAAAGCAAATTCTTGTCACTGAAATGATGCAACAGACCCCCCAGGACAAATATATAGGACTAGGTCTGTTGCCTAAAAAAGGGTTATGTCCCAAATAAATAACTCCCCTCTGGTTAAGTAAAACCACTCCTTGACATTGCTGTTCCCCACCACCAACTAATGAAGGAAATTCTAGCTCAAGTAAATAGTCATCTGTCTTACAATGACATCTGTTGTGTGCTGCACTCACCTGCTGATTTACATCTCCCTGACATTTTGCTTGGACGTCATCCCCAAACAGGAATAACTTCATCACTTCAGCCTCAGCCTCAGCACAAAACTCTGCTTGGAAAAGGCTTCAGAGCCCAAGAGTCTGTGTACAAAAGCTGGGGCTTTTGCAAACTCTTCTCTGTAAGCAGAGAGGCCACTTGCCCTCCTTCAAGTGAGCATTTAATCATGTAAAAAAACCCAAATCCCAGGGGATGCTGCAGACACTGCAGGTGTGCAAAGAATCACCAGCTGAGTTTACAATGGTTTTTATCAAGGTGGAAGAAAGATAGAGGCAACAAACATCATCTGCAGGAAAAGTCACCCCACACTGCAGTGGAACTGCAGGAAGCAGCCAATGACAGGCACCAAGCTTCCCAGAGCAAGGAATTTCTCAGCCCCCAGTCCCAGCACCACACAGCAAAAAACACTCAGGAAAGCAAGCAAATAACACTGATAAGAGCCCCAGGGTATAAACAGGTTTGGGCTTCACATCACTTGATGTTAAGAGTACTTGTCACCATGCAGCAGTACATCCAGATCTTCTCAGGGGGGAGATGTTAGGAGAGCAGTTGAAATGCTGGAAAAGCAGCACCAGAGTGAGCAGGGGACAGCTGGCAAGAGCCTCTCCATCAAACAGCAAAACACACAGCTCCCTGGATCTTCTTCAGTCAAAAGGACAAGAAAATACTTCATTTTTGCAACAAGAATGGTCAAGAAGATGCAATTCAAGCTAAAGAGGTGCTGAATCAACCAGGACCCTGAAGCTGCCCACTTCTGGGAACAGGAGCCAGGGCAATATCCAAATAGCAGTGAAAACCAACTTCATCTTACAAACCTCAAGTCAGAGGCCTGAGAAGCTGGATGAGTCAGAGAGCTCATTAAGCCTCACCACCAAAATGAGGACACAAATGAGAGTGAAAGGTGAGCCACAGACACAAATCAGCAGCAGCAGAACCTGCCAGCTCCATTCAGCCACAAGGGAAGGTGAAAACAAACTTGTTTTGTCATGTCAGAGACTATATATAGTTTACTGCTCCAGTTTCTGGGATATGAACTGTCTGAAGGGACACTTGATGGAATATATTTAGCCTGAAAACCACTATATACTGGGGCAAAACTTGGAGCACACAACAGGCTTTGTCCCCACAGTGCCTGGGAAGAAAGTGTTAACTGAGGTGCTCAGAAATTTTCTAACCATGTATTGTTCTAAAAATCATCCTCCAAAACAACTCCTCCCCTTGATACATCTCTTTTTTTTTTTCAGCCTACCCACCCTTGGGCTAGAAGGAGGACGTCTGAGAAGCAAAATCAGCAAGATGTTACACTCAAAAAAAAAAAAAAAAGGAGAGGAATGTACACCCTCCCCAGCATAAAAAAATTAATAGAAGCATGAAGATGAGCTTCTGTGAAGAACTCCCCAGCCTTCCCCACAACCCAAGACATGACTAGTCCAAAAAACCCTGGCTCATCTGCTTTGTAGTCCTTCCTAAAAACACCTTCCATTTGCACTCCTCTGGCAACAAGCAAAAGAAAAATGCATGCATTTCAGGCTGCTTAATATCTTTCTTGAACAAAAAGCTGAACATCAACAACATAAAGACATCATTATCTGTTCAGCATGAAGATCAGGTGAGTGGCATATTCAAATTAATTGACAAAAATGGGTTTTTCTGCTGTGCTGACATAAAGAGACAATAAATCACGTGGGGTATGAAATGGATCCAGTCTTCTGAACTATTCTGTTTCTTATGAAATAAATGTTAACAAAAAAACACAATATTGTACTCCTGGTTATATTCACTCCACGACATGACTTCAGATTAATTTAAGGCTTTGGAACAATATCCTACTTGGTGAAATCAGTAGAATTTTTGTCCTTATCTTCAGCTGGGCCAGAATTTGGTTTATTACTACTGATTTAGTTCATTTATTCCACTGGTTCTTTAAAGAACATAGATGCTTACAAGTATAACCTCTCTGAAAAAGCCTCTTAGTGAACAAAATAGGATATCCTTTCTTTGTTGAAATCCTTTCAGCACTTTGAAAGCCAATGGACTTTAAAAAACCCACAACAATTTGATCCATCCTCCTTTTAAAATGTAGCTCCTACACACTGGTGGTTTGGGTTGGTTAATTTTAATTCCTCCAACATTATTCTTGTTTTCAAGATGGCTCAAGTCCATTTTCAGCTCCTTTCTGCCCAGGAGATTGTCTCCAAAGTCCCAGGCACATCACGAGGAGAGCAAACAAGCTCTAACCAACCTCCACCTACTCTGATGCTGCCAGCACACCACTCAGAAGATGTTTGAACACAGCAAAGCTCTCATGAAAAATACATTTATTTCGGAAGGCAAAGCCTGCCCCCATCATTTCAGAAACCCCTCCTGGACATCAGCAGGTGTTTTCCAAGCCAACAGGCTGCACAACCTGGCCAGGAATGTCACACACACACGCAGCACTTGACAAAAGGCAGGGTGCTGTGCCAGCCACTCCCAAATGAGCCTCAAGCACAGCCCCAGGGAGCCCCTTACCGTGAATGCCTGGATGTAATCAGAGACACAACAGCCTCCCACGCTCAGACAGAGGGATCTGGGCAGGGAAGAGTCTTGGTATAAAGTTCCCATCCTGCTGGGCTCCTGTGGTGCTCACCCAGGCAGCCTTGGGCTGACTAAAACTGCACGGCCCCCCTGGATCTTGCTAGAATCCTGCTGGGGTGATAAAGCAGGAATCTCCTCTTATCAAACACTCCAGCAGGCATTTCAATCATCTCACTTCTTTATCTGCACTACTAAGTTGTGTCCATATCCCAGCAGCTCACTTCCTGAATGCCTGATAGCAGCTACTGTAAGGCACAGGCACAGCACAACTGGCAGCCAGAGCCCTGCCCAGCCACTACAAAAACCTTCTTTTCTCATTTATCCTCTGTTCCTTGGCTTGCTTTGGCTCAGCTGAACTTTGCTTTAGCTCTAACTTAAGGACAGACTCTTTGCTTCAGCCAAGCAAGGACAAGACTGTCATTTACCTGCTCTGTTTTTCCCAGTGACACTGCTGCAGGGTATTTGCTTTGACATAACATGATGATTATTATTATTATTATTTATTATTATATGTGTCTTTCCAATTGCTTAAGCACAGAAACAGAGGACCAAAAAAGGACAAGTCCATCAGAATTCATATCCCCATGTATGCCCTCAGGCACTGCTGCTGTGCTTTGATGCTGTGAACAGAACCATTCACTTCGGTCTGGGAAATACAAACTCAAGTCCACACACAAGTGTGTGTTGGCATTAAATCTGTGTATTTGTGAAGCCCTATATTTAGAATCTTTTTACCTACACAGATTATAAGCAGTCATAATGCAACTAAATTATGTTCCTCCTCACACATTTGATCCCCAGCTCATCAATTCTAATCAATTCCTTTTTATTTTGCCCTATGTGAAATAGACTTTTTGGTTTCAATTCAGTTCTTCCCTACAAGGTTGTGCCAGGGGAGTACAAACACAAAAAGACATCAGATACCAACATGCTGGGTGACCTGAGGAGGAAAGCATGTTCTGGAGAAGCAGAAGCAAATCTACTTTCTGTTTTCATCTGTGCTGTCCCTTCCTTCCCCACTCTGCCACCAAGCTGCAGCAGGATTAGCCCTGTTGGATTAGCAGCTCCCCTACCTGAGTCACAGCAGGCATGGGGATGCAAAATGACAGCCCCTTCCTCTGAGCAGATGGACAAGCATCTGGTCACTGCTTAAATGAAAAGAGAAGGGTGTTTTGCCCAGGATGAGGGCATGTGCACTCTCCCTGCACTAATCAGTTAAGATACTGTACCTTGATCACCCCACCTAAGGGATGCCAGAGGGGTGAGTGCAGCTCTTCTCTCACAAGAAGAACAAGTGCTTCATTTCCACGGGGGTTTGGGCAGCAAGATAACCACAATGCTGGTAAAAAAAAATCAATAACTAAACCCAGGGTGAGTAGAGACAGAAGCAGTGAAGGAAACTAAGGTGAGGAAGACTGGGGGGGCAGCAGCCAGGGGAGGGATGGCCATGCTCACTGTGCTGCAGGGAGCCTTCACCACCTGCCAGGGCATGTTTGCCAGCCCACTCCACAACCAAGTGGAAAGGCCAGGAGCACAGGATGAGTTGCCTGCAGCTCAGAGGTGAGGCAGTTCTGCCCAGAGGTTGGCAGCCTCAACATCCAGGCAACCTGAGGCTTCCAAGACACTGAGCTTGAAACTCAGGGAGCCTCAGTTGCCAAACTCCTGCTCAGTTCCAACTCCAGCTCTGGGCCTTGGCTTTTTGACCTGCCAAATTGAGTTAAACTCTAGCTAGCTCATATTTTCAGGGCTTTGGGAGCTGTTAAAGTGTAGTGCTTAAGAGCTGAGTCAGCAGATCCCTAGACCCAGGGGAAGAAAAATGCATTTAACACATCAGTGACTTATTGCAATGGCATCAATAATCAGATTGTTACTGCAGGTTCAGTGAAGAGGTGCTCATGGGGCAGCAGAGACAGCCAGCATGTAAATCCCATGCCACAGGGCAAAACTTGCATGACAGAGAGAAGCAGCCCACCTTTCACCAACTGAAAACTGGCAGTGGACACAGGGGTGCATTTGCTTTAGCACTACAGGGAAGTCCAGTGGATTTGACACACAAGAGAAAACACTTTGGTGCCTTGCCCTAAAATCCTAAGGTCTAGGAACAAGGCAGAGCTCACTGAGTGTTCCAACACAGGCTCTGGAAATGCCACAAGACATTGTTAACTCAGAAGACGTGCAAAGCTATTGCAAAAAGCACACAAGTAACAGGCAATAAATGAGCCAAGATCAAGGGCAGCACTTCAGCTTTTAGAGCAGCTCTTCAAATCTCCCATACTTTGACTCTCAAACTCCTGTTGCAGGTGAGGGAAGGCATCTGACAGCTAAATCAGGCTGTTCTGAGCCCAGAGCAGGGGAAGGAAAAAGGGAATGTGAAGAGGCTATTCATTATTCCCAGCTTCCCCAGGCAGCTGCTGACAGACATGCCCATTCCTGCACCAACTACAGAGCAAAATGAAGGGGCTCAGCATTTCTGAGGTGCCCTCTCTCATCTCCCAGCCTCCATGAATTAGGAGGAGGTGCACTGCTACACAAACACATCCCATTTGCAGGGAATTTCTCATCTAAACAACATTCCTTAGCTGAAAACATTCACATGGCAGTTAAGACAGGAGGAAAAAAAATCACTTTAGTCCCGTGGCACATTCATTTCATACACACTTAATTACTAAATTACTTAGAGGCTTGTAGCCATTAATAATCAGGGGCAGGGAGCTCCCAGCACTGATGTCACCCAGTTTAACTCCTGCTGGCTCTCAGACACGTAGCTGAAGGGTCACAATTCTCTTTCCAAGGGATTCCCAAACTCTAGCAGCAACTTACCCTTTCCTTCTGCTTCCATCCATGCAACAGGCTGTAACTGCAGGGCAGCATAGAGCAGTGTTCCCAGGGAAGTGCACACAGAATCAGCAGAGTATGGACACCAGAAATGTTCCAAGTCCCCTTCTGGATCTGATCAGAAGTATTCCAGAGTCTGGGAAGTCTCTGACTGATGAGGCATCTCCCAAGAGCAGTCAATTCCTGCTTGTGTCCGTGCCAGGCTCAGCACATTTCTAGAGCTGCTCTGCTCACAATGGATTAGTATTAAAGGCCAGATCTGAAAGCCTCCCCACCTCATTAATATTCATTTTCGATTTTAAATGCCATTTACATAAGGCCTCATCCCCAAGGCTAGAAGCCTCAGATTGTATTCCAGTTTTAAATAAGCTGAATTCTCTCCTTTTCAGAAGGAAAACACTACCAGAGACAGCCTCAGGGAACTACCTACAGCCCTGCTTTAACCTCCTGAGCACACAAACACACACACTGCAACAATTCCTGCCAGCAAAGCACGAGCACAACTACCAGCAGATTTTCATTCTTGCATTATTCTGCTTTTGTGCCAGCTGCCAAAGCAGATGGGTATCATGTCTGCAGCTGAGTGAACTCACCAGGGGCAGCTTACCTAGTGAACACCTGGAAAACAGCTACAAGCCCCACAGAAAAACACATGAAGACACAAAGTGACTCAGTACTGACTGTCTCCTGGCAAGCACGGGCAGGTGCTTCTGCATCCAAAGCATTCTGATTACAGAGCAAACCTGGCTTTGATGGTCCAGAAGAGCACACATCCCAGACTTCTCTGCAAGGATGAAAGCAGATTTTTGGGGAGCAGTCTTTTAATACTGTAGAGCACAGAGGACAGCATTATGAGCAGCAACAAACAGGTCTGGATGCTGAGGCAGAAAGCACCTGCACCCTCCTAGTCCTGCACTCTCCACTCCTGAAGGAATGAGCACTTCAAAGCAATGACTAGATTTTCTGCTTTGACCTTATTCTCCATTGCAAAGCTTTTGTTATAACACAGATTTCCAGCTCAGCAGCCTGTTAGTTTTTCACACAGAGGTAACCCTTTGCAGAAGCCTAAAACCAAAAGAATCTGGCATCATTCCTCCCCTTGTCCCCAGAGCAGCCTGCAGCATTAAGAGCAGACAGGGCAGCTTTCCCAGCAGCTGGGCTGTCAGTTCCACTGGGTGATAGATTTTGATCAAGCTCCTGCTTTGCACATGAACCATCCTGTAGCTTTGATGAAGAATTAACTCAGACCCTCCTGCCCACTCTGAGGAAAGCATCCCTGGCAGTGACAACCTCTCATCTCCATGGTCCATTAACTGGATGGAAGACATCATTTCTGGGAGTCAGCCCCTTGCAGTAACATGCAGAATCAAAACTGTGGCACTAGGTTCATTCTAGCCTTGAAAATCCTCTGCAAGATGTTTCCTCATCTTGAGTCAGCCCTGAAAAACAAGGATTAGCAGGCAAATCTCACTCCCAGTGGTGGTGGGGAATCTTGGTCATCTTCCACATTGTGTCTGAATCTCTTTCCCACAAAAAAAAGAAGCCCAGTAAACTCAATTAAGGATACAGATGGGAAGCCCAAACACAGGAAAAAAAAATAGAGCCTCTAAAAGACATATTTCTCCAACAATCTAAGTTTCAGGTAAAATGGAAGCACTGAGCTTTTCTCTAGCACAGTCCAGCTTTGCTGTTTTCTACCCTCACCATTCCTAGCCTGGTCACTCTGGTCCCTGGAGAGAGCTGCAGTTACCTTCCTCCCTTTGCTATATAAGGGAACCCCACTGCAGCTGGACAGGCTGGGGATGGGAACTGCATGCCTGAAATCCCAGAAACAGATTAATGTGATCATCAGACAATAACAGTCTGCCACTGGCCTTTTCACTCATTGTGCTTTTGAGGATTACTGCAGCCATAAAGCTGTCACAGACTCCCAGTGATCACAGTTCCAGCAGCAGAGGCACTGACAAGCAGCTAACAAAAACCTCAGAAATCATCTCCCTGCACCCTTTCATCTCCCAGAATAGCTACATATGCTTTTTGTCATTTGTCAGATTGCCCATGTCCAAATAATCTTGTTTTCCACTAATGCATTTGTGCCACAGGCAATGCAAACAGAACCCACCTCCTGCTCTCCTCTGTTTGCTCTATTTGTCTTCTTGCTATTTCCATAGTTGGCATTTTATTACTTTTTTTTAACTTTTTTTTTCTCCCCCTCCCCCTCCAGTTTTTAATTTAGTTTATTCTTTATCGAGGAAATTAGGAGGTAGAACAAAGGATCAAGCTCTGACTCAGTACTTGGCCACAACTTGATATATCTCCACATCTTATAGATTTTATAACTTACTGTATCACTTTTCATTCTTTGGAATTCCTCTTAAAAAGAAGAAATCTGGTGGTTTTTCCAAGATGACAGGGAGAAATGTTCCAGAAAGCTGAAGTAAAAATCAACACTACCTTAACTCTCAATTTACAGCAACATAGGCTCCTTAGTCAACTTAAGGAAAAAAAATGAGCCCTGCAATTC
The DNA here is from genome assembly GCA_024611195.1 of Ceyx melanurus. Taxonomy (NCBI): domain Eukaryota; kingdom Metazoa; phylum Chordata; class Aves; order Coraciiformes; family Alcedinidae; genus Ceyx; species Ceyx melanurus. The sequence goes on from JANHGL010008326.1 coordinate 10,339, forward strand.
TAACTTCATTCAAGGTTACACATCAACATTTCTAGCTTCAGTGCAGCTCTCATGTAAAATAAACAGGTGCCTTTTGCCTGACTTCTGTGTTGTGTTCAAGACAAAACCTGCTCTGCATTCAGGACACTGTGTGGTTTGACCAGCTAGACTGAATACCCAGAGCACCTCTTCTGCATGTTAGGACACCACCAGGTCTAAAGCTTCCCAAACCATGCTGTTAATCAACTGCACCACTTTAAAACCTCCTTTAATACAGCAGAATTCTTTTCTTTGCCAAACAAGACTCCATCAGTAAACACTACTTCCAAATACACTTCCAACCACCACCAGTGCCACTAAAACCAGCAGCAGGACTTCATATTTCCCTGAAGCCCAGATTGCTGGTTCACCTCTTGCTCCAGCTAGTTCAGTGAACTGCTGAGGCTTTGAAAGCTGCCAGACTAGGAGGGTTTGGACTGGTGAGCACACTCAAGAGCCAACATCCCATAGCTGATGGGGCCAGCTCCTTCCAGTGCAGCTAGCCATAGCAGGGTCTGAAGCTCCCATGTTAGACAGGAGAAAAAAATACTTTTCCAGTGTAGTTCTAGTGAAAACTGAATGCTCTGCTCTCCCAGCAGCAGTGTTGGAATGCCTGGGCAGCAGCTGCCTTGAGCATGGGCTGCCATCTAGCAGCTAAAGGGAATAAATGCAGGGAAACGTCCAGTTCCAGGAGCTCACAGCCTGTCCTTACACAGCTCTTCAGAAAAAAAAGGGCTTAGCAAACTGAACGTGCCAGGTGGTGCTTTATCAACAGTCAGATCTCCACTGCAGCTCCAAACTGATCAGATCACACAAAGTCAATCTGGTCAGAGGCAGCCCAGAAGTGTTTCTGCAGTGGGATTGTGGTGGTGGTGAGTTAGTCCAGCTGCTTTCCAAAACAAATGCAGCTCAGTTCACTCCTCCTGAAGGGAGATGTTTTGCTGTGTGAGGTTTGAGGCTATGAAATGCTGCGAAACCAATTAAGTCTGACTGAACCACAACAGGCATTCAAAAGGCAGGGCCTAAAAATCTGATCCTGAACTAGAGAGTCAGCAGAAAATAAATGTGCATAAGCAAGTTCCTGAAGTGTTACTGAATTTGTTCTTGTTTCTTAGAACCTGTGCAGTCTCCAGGTAAGTCAGAGCTGTTGTAGACAGAAGTTCACTCATCATTTAGCTGTCACTGGCTTTAATTTGCTTTCACAGACCAAGAGCCAGAACATTTTACAACTATAATATGAAGTAATTTGCCAGAGTGTTTCATCCACTGATCACCTCTCCCATGGAAGAGGCCTTGAGATGCCATCATGTTGATGCCTTAGCACACCACAGCCACAGAGCTACCAGGGCTTTCAAGATGCTGAAGTGTCCTGTTTAGATAGGAATAAAGAACATTTTGATTCTGGATGGTGGGAAAAGAAAGCCAGGACTCTTGCTTTGCAACCTCCACTGGCAAAGAATTACTTGCTCCTTAGGATTTTCAGGGCCACCTGCTTCCATCACAGCTTTCTCAGGGAAACTGGAAGTCAGCAGGGGAAGAAAAGTAGCACAATGACAAGTGGGAAAGAGCTGACAGAGACCTAGGGAAGCCAAAGGGAAGAATTACACAGAATTACAGAAACAGAACTCAAACACTGCTTCAAGAAAGTCTCCAGCCTTCACAGAGAAGAAAATAAAATGGCCTTATGCTTTTGAGGGGAAGATTTTCCATAATAATCAGCAAAAATAAGCAGCAGAATCCACAGCAGCCTGGTCGTAAGGATCCAAGCTGACAAAATCAGAACTCCCCTTTTGTCATTCTGACTGAAATAACTTACCATGCAAATATATCCTCTTATCCTGAAGTTACTCAGCTGTCCTTACTACTGGGATCTGTCACAGGCTACAGTGCTGGAGAGCAGAAGTCTACAGGCTGCAGGGAAGCAGGGTCTTGTATTCACAATTCCTCGTGGACTGCAATAAAGACAAATGTGTATTAGTGCTTTATTTCCACACCCAGCCCTCTCACCCAGCTCTAAAAAGACACCAAATTCTTCTTAGGAGCTCAGAATTAAGCATCACTTTGCATGTTTCCTGCTTCTGCTACAAAACTTGCATCTGATCAGTCCTTTGTGGTTTAAACTATCCTAGCTGCTTTCTTGAACCACTAACTAACTGTTGATGAATACAAACCTCTGCTGCCACACCAACATCAGCTCTGCAGCAGGTCATTCCCACCATGAATTCCATGTGGCACCGAGAAGCACGAGTAACACTGAAGAAAAACAAAGACATTTGGTGGAATTCCTCTTCTCAGAAAAGAGTGAATCAAAGGTGACACAAAGCTGAGGTCAGAACTGCTCAGTGTGATTACCTCCTGTCCCACTGCCCTCCAGCTTTCACAGGGTGGAAGCTTATTTTTTTCATGGGAAGACAAAACCAACCCCATGTACTTAGAAAGTTTGAGTTTTGCCTCAAATTGTACTGTACTGCTTGAACAAACATCCCTTTGTTGATGCCTTCCCCAAAGCTATTTGTAGCAGAAGAGCAGGGGTTTGCACACTCAGGCTTTGGTATTTACAGCCAGCAGTCCAGAGACAGCTCTGCTAAGAATTCCATATTAAAAACAGACCAAACAAAGCTGTTGAGAGTAAAAGGAACCAGAAAATCCTCATCTTTCAGAGACACCAGTGAAGATGCAGAGCTACATCTGATGTCTGCTTCTCTCCATCAGCCAGGAAAGAGCAGGGCAGAAGTACTTACCAGCTGGACAAGGCAGACACCCAAACAGCTCTTACCTTCTGTGCTCAGCTCTCAAACTTTAGGAGCAAAAAAAAAAAAGGCAGGTGATTTTTCAACAGCTCTATGTAACAGGAAATCATTTTCTAGAGAGAACTCATAAACAAGATGAGGTTGTCATCCACCCAAATGAAATCACTTGGATTTGATCCTATAATTAATCACAGCTACTAAAAAAAGGAAAATCTCAAGGCAGCCCCAGAGTGAACAGCAGATTGCCAAGAGTATTAAAACCAACACACCTCAAGCATCACAAACGTATGTAATGCCCAGCTCGATAAAATATTGGAATATCAATTTATTAAAAAGTTGTGTGAACTGTACATACATAAACTGCAATATAGCTGACAAATCTGAAATATAGAATTTTAAAGGAAAATCATTTATTTCTGAAAATATTTAAAATATTGCATTTCTGGCAGCAAATTTCAAAGAAGTGCTCTGGAACGGGTGCAGTCTCTGTGCATTTGGCTAGCATTTGTCCTCAAGGTGTGGAACAGATCTGCTGGCTGATTTCTCACAGCACAATCTTGCAAACTCTCTTTCTTTCTGACTTGCAGAGACAGAATTCAGTTTCCAAGAAGAGCAGCAGAACTTTCTCAGGAATGCCTGTGGTCCTTGCTGGTGCAGACACCACCACCTCCCCAGAGTCCAGGACACCTTGCACACGTGCTAGTCATGTAACTGCATCAGCCTGTGCTTTGCACACTACAGAATAAGTCTTTGATTTATTATTTTTCTGTTTATTTCCGCCAAGGCCACTGAAAAAACAAAGGCCTTTTCATCTGAAAGGTTAGCATATATGTCAACTTCTTTTTCTTGTTTCTCTGTAGAAGAAAAAAAGTCACTATTAGAAGCTTTTTTCATTATCCCAAGGTAATGCCAGTCACAGCAGCTTAATGTGGAATGGCAAAGCAGTGAAACACTCAGCTGCTAGGCTGCTCCTCTGTGCACTCAGTCTGGGCTGCTCCACTTCCACCCTCCCACCATGCACAGAGGAACAATGCTGGGAGGAGCTGTGCACACAGACACCACACACACTGCTTATTCAACATGAACCTTTTCATTTTTCATATCTAAACTCCTCCTCTTTTTTTCATACTACCCAAATCAAACTAATCCAGCCACCACCAGCACCCAGCAAAATTCAATGTATTTTTTTCCCCCTGGTTACTGTTAACAGATTACAGATTATTATTATTATTATTAATTCTCAAGTTTCCCTTCTCCCACCATCCCAAAGTACTGTCTTTTAGAGACTTCAGCTTTCTCCAAAGCAGAAATGTTGATCAAAAAGCATGAGGGATTAACACAGGTCTGCAAGCTCTATGCATTCTGAACACAACTCCAGTTCTCACCAGTGAGGAACTTGCATCTGCATGACACTCTCACAGGATACCATGGTTTCTACAGCTATTATTACAACTTTCCACTTCAATCTTCTCTGAAAGTAGCTTTGACTCATTTCTCTAGCAGAAGAGAGTTCTACAGAATCACAATGCCATTTTTTGTTAAGATGGAGGAGTTAAAAATGCCTTCTGCTGTACAACTAACAGGCTCTTTAGGTGAAAATATTCAGCCTTTCTGGAACATCTCCTCCAACCCACCAGCCCCCACAGCCCTTCAGACTGTGCCTGTGTGTAAATCCCACATGGACTCCCCCTCTCACACCTTTTGCACAGGTTCAGAGTCCAAAGTCCTCAGCTTCACCACCCAAGATAGTGAGTTAGTTCAAATGTGCACATGGAGCAAGCAAAGGTACAAGTCAGAAAACACTGGGAAATCAACACTTGGCTCAAGACATTTAATTCAGCTTCACTTTTAGCAGGATACTGACATGTAACTGTAAAAATCCATCCCTTGTTAAGCATCCAGGAAGTTTAGTCAGAGTCCAGGCCCCTCTTTTTGAGCTGCACTTGTCAGCAGCACTTTCACAATAACCAATGCCACTTCCTCCAGCAGAGGAGGGTTTTTTCTGCCTCTTCTAATATGATCAAGGTAGTTCCTGAGATGACAAGGCAGTCTGGGAGCAGGCCTAGCTGTGCACCACAGCCCCCCACAGCAAACCAAACCACCACCCCCAGGCTGACTCAAATCATTACCAAGTGTTTCTATTTTCCAAACATACTGAGGCAGCTCTGACAAAGGCTTTCAGTGCTGCTTTGGACAAGCCAAGGCTGCAGGGAGTAGTTCCTATTTTGCAGGGTCATCACATGGCTCTGAATCATATGGCAGAGCATTTCTCTGAGTGCCAGCATGCTGCCATATCCCACAACCTACAGCAGCTCCCTCCTTCCTCCCCCTCCTTCCTTCTTGCTAAACCTGCAGGGAAAATAGCTTCTTTTTTTTCAAAAAGCCCTTTTGCTTCTCCTATTCTTCATGATATTGCCTTTGCTCTCATGGGAACAGGAAGGCTACATAAGAGCCAAGGGCACAGGCATGCTGGGGATGAGAAAAGCATGACAATTAAGGAAGGGAAGCTACAGATGTCAGGGGTGTCCTTAGGAGGCACCAAACCTTTAACAGCTTTGTGAGCAGCAGCCTCTTAGGAACAGCAGCACAACTTCTGTGGGCAAGGAATGGGTAGCAAAATGACCCTAGAAAAACACACCAGGCAAGGAAATCAGATATTTCCAAGTCTAACACTGTCTTGCACTCCAGAACTGACTCCCAACACTATGCAGAAAGCTACAAGGACTAGCAGTGAGTCACACAAAAACCATCTTCATGGGAGCAAAACAAAAGTTGCCTAACATGCTGTAACAAACAACAATGAAGCAGCAGGTCTGGTAAAGGAATAACATTTCCCAAATTCCTCCTAATTACTCACATCAAGTGGGTCCATTTTATAAGCCACTTGAAAAGGGAGAAGTCAGTGCTAACTTGTTTTATAGTGATTACATATGGAATGCTGGGCTCTCTGCTGAATTCATTTTTACAGCCACACAGATCAAGGGTGGGGTTGGTTTGTTTATTGGGGGTTTCTTTCTTTTGTTTTGGTTGGGTTTAGTTGGGGATTTTTTTTTCCATCTGCCCAATAACACCCCCAGTGGCCTGCACGCATTACAGTCTGACACAGCCAGAAGTAAGTCAGAAGTAAGAAAATACCTCCTCTTCCCCCAGCCAAAGCACTAAAGCAAAAACTAATTCCATTTTTTTGTTCTTCCCCTCCCATCTTCCTTCCAGACTTCAAGTCCACATTAAGTTTTGGATTCATTATTCAGGCCTAAAAATTAGTATCTCCAAAACCAGACAGCAATGCAGTGTCCATAAGCAATTAAACTAAGAATCCTAAGTGACATTAGTGCATGGAAGAGTCTCTTGATTGGATCAAGATGAAGAACAGCAGGTCACCAAGAAACCTGAGTCAAGGAGTTAATTCTTTCCTCTAGAGGAGCATTCTGCAGAAACATGGGGCAAAAATGCAGGTCATAGCAGTGACTTAAGATTCCCTTCTTTACTTTGAGCAATTTCTTAAGCAATCCAGTCATCCTGACAGCTCTGAGAACAGACATCATCATATTGTTTGTCCTTTTGGTATACAGCAGCACCTCGAAAACTCCCCCAAAGCAAAAACCAAACCCTCCTAAGCACTACAGCCCAATGGCTCTCAACCTACACACTGCAACCTGGGGGTAAAAACTCAGTTCTTTGTAGGTTCAGGACACTGAAACAAAAGCACATGTGGGAAATTGTCCCCTCCCCACGTGAAGCTACCAGGTACTGGCTAAACCAGCCTAGTTCATTAGCTGCTTGGCACAGCATCAAGGTTTATGAATGAAATACATCTTCACAGAGGCAGCAAGCCCAGTGAACATCTTTCTGTGGCTTTCATACCTCTTTCCTCCTCGTGTTTTTTGGCAGAGGCACTCTTGGGTCTCCCTCTTCCCCTCCTGCTGTGATCTGAGTGGCTGTTGGATCTGGATCTTTTCCTGTTTTCCAAGTCCTTGTTTCCTGCAGAATTGATCTTCTCTCGTTTCACTCTCTCCGTCCTCCTCCTCTTGGCTTCACTCTTGTTTTCTGTGCAAGTGAACAGAGAAGGGATGATCTAGGGTTGTCATCTTCATTCTCACTCCACTCTTAGTGCTCACCCCACCCAACCCCCTTTGCCTCCTAGCAGAAGTGGCTGGATGTCTGTCCCCTTACAGCACAGTTCTATTTGCACAACACCCATGCAGAAATGAGGGTGTCAGATCCTGAGTAATACTTGACTCCTTGGTTACAAGCCTTTCATTTCCAATTAAAGCTTCAAATTAAAGCTTCAAATGCAGTTTGCAACATGAGAGCAACCTGCCCAATTCCCTGTCTCAAGCAGGGCCAACAAAAGCCACTTGCACAGGACCATGTCAGGACATGGAGACTCCAAAACCTCTGTGGGCAGCCTGTGCTAGTGCTCAGTCACACCCAAAGTGCTTCCTGATACTCAGAGGAAACACCCCAAGCTCCAGTTTGTACCTACTGCCTCTTGTCCTGTCACTGGGCACCACCGAGAAGAGCCTGGCTCCATCTTCTTCCTTCCTTCAGCTATTTAGACACATTGAGAAGATTTCCCTGAGCATTCTCTTCTCCAGGCAGAACAGTCCCAGCTCTCAGCCCTTCCTCAAAGATGCTCTAGTTCCTGCATTATCTTCACCCCAGCCTGGACTCCTTCCCACCCTGAAGCATCTCTTTTGTACCCAGCTGAACTACAAGCAGCCTTCAAAACACTGGTAGAGAGTACCAAGAGCTTGGCTTCTCTGTTGTACACCTGGTAGATCATTTTAAGAAGTAATTGCTGTAGATCAGATACCTTAAAAACAAAACAAACAACAACTTCTCTGATGGGTGCTTGTTCTGGCTAATTCCTGCTAGGCCTGGAGGAGAATGTTAATCAGTTCAGAATGCACATTCAACTGACTTCTTTCTGCACCCACAGAGCATATACAAGTGAGACACAGAAAAAAAAAATAAACTACTTTTGAACTTAACCCGTGCAGAGAGAAGCAAGACCCACCCAGCTTTAGACTGAACACATGATCAATTTTTCCTCTCAGAAAATCCAGCTTCAATCAGCATGACCTCTGAAATCAGATCCCTCTGGCACCTCTAGACGTTTAGCTTCCAAACAGGATTAAAACCAAGCTTTCTGTGCCTTGTTTTGCACAGTGCCCAAGGTGTGCAGCTAGAATACACACAGACTAAACAAGCATCACAAGAACAAAAGAAGCAAAAGTGAAAACATCAGCTGCACCCCCCTCAAAATGCAAGAAGTAGCATCCAGTTTACCCAGGGCAGTCAAATACTCCATCCTTTGCCTCCCAGAAATAAGGGAGAAATCCCCTTCTTGCCATCTTACCTGTGATGGGTGGTGACCTCTCAGCACGTTTAGCATGTAAGAGCTTCCTACTAATAAATATATAGCCACAGGGACATGATTTACATGCAACAGGAACCTGGGAAAACAAAAAAAAGTCTTTCAGATCATTTCAGTTCATGACAAAATTCCTGTCCAATGGAAAAAAAAAAACATGTAGCTCATGGGGTTTTTTTTGTCAGAGATAGCTCTTCAAGCTCAGCCTGTGCTGCAAAGTGTGGCCTGTTGTGCTACACTATTGTATTTGAAGAGGTTCTGCAGTGAATCACCCATTTTCCTGATGCAGCAGTCACAGGACGAGTTGGAAATGTGCAGCTGCTGTGCCTGCTTTGTACTGCAAATCCTCTCCCCAAGGGGGTGGGGGAAAGAGGAGAGCAGGAAAACAAGGCTGAAGTAGAATAGAAAGAGAATTTCTCTTCAGAGCTCTCAAGTATCCTCACTCATTCCCACTTTTGCTGCCTTTATATATTTAAAAAAAACCCCAAAATCAGGGAAAATGTGAGTTGAAGCTGTTCGGATCTTCTGAATACATTCAGAAGTGTCTGAAAGCAACTCCTTGAGAGCATCTGAGGGACTCCAGTGATCTCTGGATCAGCCAAGCAGTGGGATCAGCACATCCCCCCACCAGAATATCACTTAAACCAAGCTAAACAAACCTAGAAACGCCACATTTGCATGAAAAACGACTCAAATTTACTCGGGGTAATTAAAAAGTGAGGCTGATGAATTAGAAACCTCATTACCTAGACCTCTTGAAATCTTTGAAAGCAGTAAGGAAGAATACACCATACTGCTTTGATTAGATTTCAGAGTGCAAACACAAAGCAAAGCAAGTTGGAGCAGAGATCTGGAAGAGATTAGCACAAGAGGCATTAAAGTCCAGTCATGTTGAAGCACGACATGGGGGGGGGGGGGGGAAGAAGCAGAAGGTAATTTCTCAGTTGTAATTCTTGCAGACAGGTCTCCACAAGTTTCCCATGGCCCCTGAAATAAACAGGAGGGCAGAACCACCACTGGCTGCTCCATTTTACCAGACATGCAGAACCACCAAATTCCACTGGTAGGAAAAAAAAAACCAACCCTGCTAAATTAGCACATTAATCTGTAAAGGGAAAATCAACTGCTACTCCCAGTAAACCAATTATTATCTTTCCACAGCACATCTTAACTCCTGTGCTTCACCCCAGGAACAACTTACCCCTAGACTTCTGATTGAGATTTTATAGAACTAGAGACTTCTTAATTCCCTTTATGGAGACAGACATCATAAAGCCAATTCCAAACAAGCTTTATTGAACCTTAAAGCTCAGAAATTAGCACCCATGTGCACACATCTCTTTATTCATACTAAAAAGCACCAGTTAGCAGAACTTGCCTGTATTAAGGTGATGCAGCAGTTGCATTTAAACCCATTTCTGAACACCTGGGTCTCTCCACTAATTAATTACAGGCTCAGCCTGAAAATAATTTGGGGGAAAACACCCCAAGGGATTGGAGCAGACCCAGTATTTTGCAGTGAAGGTGCTGAACAGAACAATATTGCTCAGATCTGGCAGGTAGGTGCATGTGTCATTTGGCAGGGTGGGAGGATGAGGTGGGCAGGGGTTTATTCACTGGAACAGATCACTTATCCTTGGAAGATGTGCACTAGTAACACCCTGTCATGTCATCAAGGCAGCACAGAGCTAGAAACACTGTTTTACTCCTTTAAACATTTTCCTAACCAAAAGGCAAGTGAGTTTCTCATGCAAAAAGTCTACCTGAAGCTAAATGAAGTGATGCTGCTTCTGGTTGACTCAAAGTAGTTCAGGCTCCCTAGTATAATACAGCCATGTTTTGGTTGTGAAAACATAATTGAGAACACCTTTTTTATTAGTTAAAAAGTCTAGACAGCAATTACAGATCACCTCAATTAGAAAAGAAAATGCTTAAAAGCCAAAGAAGCATTACTCACTAGTGTGCTCCAGGATTTGTGGTGGCTGCCTAAACACTTCCATGAAGGCCACTTCTAGCAAAGAAATCAGAGCCAAATACAAAGCCCTTGTTTATGGAAGAATTTAAGAACTGCTGGTACAGACACAACCACTTGAGAGTCCCACGAGAGCTTCCTCACACTCTGTCCAGGGCTGTAGGTTTGAGTTTCTCGTTCTCTCAAACATTTCCAATAGCTTTTCACAAGGTCCTGGGAGCAGGCAGTGGTTGTGCCAGGGCAGGACACACATGCAGCTGAATCCCACCCTGGCCACAGCAGAGCTGCTAACAGAAAATCCCCACTGACAGATGCCTGTCATGTGTTGAGAAGTGCAGAACAAAGTGGAAGCTTCAGCATCAGCTGAAAAAAAGCCATCAGGTTTGCTTATTTACTCTTCCTATTGTTGGTGTTTTGACACCGACTGTGTTTATTGAGAATAAAAAAGGAGCCACAACCAACCCCCCCCAAAAAAACCTCCACTCTCTTATTCAACCGCTCACTCATTTTCATTTCTTTTTTCTTTTCTTCTTTCTGAACAGACAGAACTTGGCACACATTGGGTTTTTTTCCTCAAAAATAGCACTCGGTGATGAGCTTAACACAGAAGCATTTGCAGTGGTTCATCTATTGCTTAAACCCTGCAAGGTTGCCTCCAGCTTCACATTCCCAACTGTTCCAGGAGTGGAAACACTATAAAAACTGTACAAGGCACAACAAGTTAAATTATTTAATTTTTTTTTTTAGCCTTTACAAGCAGAAAAAAATGTCATGAGATTGAATATAGCTAAAATAGTGTACAGCAGGGGAGGTTGGGGATCGAGTAACAGCAGCATGTTTCCCATGATGACATGTAAAAGCTTCTCCCCCTGCCCTGAGCCCCACAGCAGCTTCTGCAGGGCTGTGCTATTGTTCCCTGCTGGAACAAACCGCCCTATTTTTATACTAGCAGCATTCCCACTAAAAAGCAGAAACGAAGACAAGCTCGTGAGCCAGTGACAGCAAAATCAGCTGCTGCTGCTGTTTCAGGGCAAGTCGCTCCATTTTGTACACGGAACAGAACTGCAGCGAGGCGTCAGAGCAGCTCGCCTTGTTTATTTGGGTTATACTGACACAAATCCAACCCATTTGTTGCTTCTCAACTCCTTTCTCCGGCAGAAACCAGCCCAACCGAGCCTCTCCCAGCCAGCCCCGGGCACATCACGCACCCCAAGGGCGGCCGGAGCCGTGCCCATCATGTTTTTCACGTCCCTAAACGACACCAGCACATCAACAACCGTGCCCGTGGCTCGGAAATCCTCCAGCGCAACGCCGCGATTCCCCTACCCTCCCATCCCCGACCCGCTGAATGTTACCCCCTCTTCCCTTCAGGACTCAGCGGCTCGGCCGAGAGCCCCGCACGGCGGCAGCGCGGGCAAAGCGGCGAGCGGAGCAACAGGAAGCCAGAGGCGGCGGCTGCCGGGGGGGAGCCGCTGGGGCCGGGCACGGCTCGGAGCCCCGTACCGCCCGCAGCCCCGCACCGCCCGCAGCCCCGCACCTCGACCGTCTCGGCGAAAGGTCGGCGCGGGACAGCGCTCCCCCACCGTGCCATGCGAGGCCAGGCCGGAGCGCAGGCGGCAGAGCTGCTGCCAAGCGAGGACGGCGGTCGGGGCGGTGAAGAGCGGGACTGTGCCGAGGGAGAGGGGCCCGCAGCCACCGACCGCAGCCTACCGGCTCCCACCGTCCCAAGTCCCGGCCAAGGCTCCCACCCCCCCCGAGCCGGAGCCCCAGCAGCAGCAGCCCCTGTGCCCGCTGCCCCCTCACCTGCTGCCAGCTCCCTGCCTGTCCCAGTGGCTATGGCAGCTCCTGCCACCAAAGAAGCTCCCAAGAGCCTGGTCACTGCCCCATCAGCCATCTCCCCACCTGCCACAGCAGCTCAGGCAACCTCTCCTGCTGCCAAAGCAGCTCCCAAGAGCCCAGTCAGTGCCTCCTCTGCCACCTCCCCACCTGTCACACCAGGGGTGGCAGCTCCAGCAGCTGCAGCCACCTGTCCCATGGCCAAAGAGGCTCCCAAGAGCCCAGTCACTCCACCAGTCACACCAGGGGTGGCAGCTCCAGCAGCTGCAGCTACCAAAGAGGCTCCCAAGAGCCCGGTCACTGCTCCTGTCACACCAGGGGTGGCAGCTCCAGCAACTGCAGCCACCCCTCCAGTGGCCAAAGGCTCTCCCAAGAGTCCAGTCAGTGCCTCCTCTGCCACCTCCCCACCTGTCACACCAGGGGTGGCAGCTCCAGCAGCTGCAGCCACCTGTCC
>JANHGL010008330.1:0-16156 GCA_024611195.1 Ceyx melanurus
CCCAGGGTACCATTGGCCTTCCTGGCCACCAGGGCCCCTTGCTGGCTCATGGGCACCCTGCTGCCACCAGCACCCCCGGGGCCCTTTCCCCTACACAACTCTTCAACTGGTCAGTCCCCAGACTATACTGCTCCCTGGGGTTGCTCATGCCCAGCTGCCAGACTGTGCCCTTGCCCTTGTTCTATTGCATTCCATGGCTCCTGCCCAGGGCTCTGGGTGGCAGCTCAGCTCTGGTGTCACCACTGCTCCCAGCTTGGTGTCACCAGCAAACTGGCTGGCAGTCCAAGTCATTAATTAATATATTGAATAATACTGGTCCCAGTACCAACTCTTGGGGAACCCCACTGGACACAGGCCTCCAACTGGACTCTGTCCCAGTGGCCACCACTCTCTTGCTTCTGTCCTGCAGCCAGTTCCCAATCCGCCCCACTCCCAATGTCCAGACCCCCCTGCCTCAGTTCAGCTGTAGGATGCTGTGGGAGCTGTCAGATGCCTGACTGGAGCCAAGCCAGAGCCATCCACTGCTCTGCCACCATCCACCACCTGCTAAGGGCCTCCTAGAAGCCTGTCAGGTTGGGCAGCATGACTCCCTTTGATGATGCCATGCTGACTGCCCCCAGCAAAGTCTCAGAGCTCCTGGAGATTCCACATTCATTTCATGCTCTGTTTCTCTGCATCTTTGGGCAGGACCACTGAGAGTTGTGCTTCAAGTTCCAGGTACCCACTGTGCCACCATGGGGTGTGTACCAGTTTGCAATGGAGAGTGCACCCAGATCACCACACACATGCAGGATACACTGTTAAGAGAATTTTTGTCCTCTACAGTCATCACACAAAGGCAGTTGGTAGGCACTTGTGTTATCAGAATGTTACCTGCCCCCTGCTTCAGGCAAGGTCACACCTTTGGTTTGGTGCTGCTCTGATCCAGGAAGCAATTAAATACTTTTCTCCTTTGAAGTTTCAGGAATTAAACTGTCAGGCTAAATAAAAGAACAATAAATTCTGACTGCCTGTCACCTGCTTAAAACGTGTTCTCAACTAGAAGGGAGAAGTATTTTATCTGCCTTCTTTTTCACTGACCATTAAAAATGAGTTTGACATAGGCGTTGCAAGTCTGGCAAGACAAACATCCATTTACTGCTTGAAAATGGGCATTTCATGCTGCATTTGCAGACATTTGACTGAAGCACAGAAAGTTACAGGCTGAGAGAGAATGTTTTGCCTGATAAAGAAGCATTGTTTCTGCAGTTGTAAGCCTTCAGTGGGAAACAAGATGCATTACTTATTAGTGCTATTCATTAACTCCTGTTCCTTTCAGTGGGCACTTCAGAAAGCACCACCAAAGTTACCCTCAATCAGACCAACATTTTCTCTCCTCAAGATTAAGAGCCCTAAGAGTTTGATTCATTGTTAAGCACCAGTAAAGACTATATTCTGCTATGTCAAGAAGCAAGAAAAATGTTATTCTAGTCCCTTCCAAGTGTGTTCTAAATAAACTAGCATTTGCTTTTCCTAGGAGGTGCACAAATCTCTTCACCAGCATCTCCCATCCAACCATCCCCTGCTGCCAGTGTTCCAGAGAGGAAGACTCTTCAGATGCTTTCAACACTTTTGCCATGCTTTGTTTCCCAGGAGAAATCTCACTTACCACACAGAGAAGCCAAAAGACAACATAGAGTATTTGAGTTTTGGAAAAAAGGTCCTGTCCAAACTTGATGCACACAATAGCTTCGAGGAAAGCAATAACCCTGGGAGGAGGAAGGAAGGGAAGAGAGGGGGAAGCAGTTAAACACACTGAAGATTGAACTAGCATGTTCTCAGCCCAGACCCCAGAGTGTCAGCTCTTACCAAGCACAGGCCTCCCCAGCACCACCACTCACTAAGTTCTTGGGGAAATTGCTCTTTTTGTCTTTTTCTGCAGCACAAAAAACTGGATTGTGACTGTTGGGTCACAATTCCACCAGCCTCTGCTTCTCCAGGGAACAAGCAAGAGTGTGTGCCAAGAGCAGGGAATGTCTCTTTAGACCTACCACTGTGCTTCAGCCCTCAACATATATCATTTTTTTTCCATGCTGAACAGCCAACAGACTCCCTGCTGGGTGAACTAGAACTGTGCTTTGGGGATTTCTCCACTGGATGTGAATTTATTACAGCTCCGTGGAGGCGACTTTGCTTGCTTCAGATGAATTTTAATGAGAAAATAAACACCAAACAGCATTCCAAATTCTCTAGGAATCCAGGCATCTGTTTTGGTTTATTTGTCACCTTAGGTCCATGCTCCAGTACCAGTATTTTAGGAGCAACGTGGAAGGAAAAGCTGCAGTATTTACATTCCTTTCTGGCATTATAGGAATCAAAACAAGTATCTCCAGCTCTCTCCCCATTACCAATGCAGCCTGGCACAGAGGATCCAGCTCCCTCTGTGAAAGACACTTGCATGATTTAACCACTGGTATTGCAGAGATGGTCCTGGTGCAAATAACCAGCAGCACTTCTCTCTGTACCAACTCCTGTGACTTGCAGCATGAGTGGAGCCCAAACTCCACTCTTGTGGCAGAAACACCCAACCCACTAATGCTGCAAAGTAATAAGGTGCTTATTAGTAAAAACTTGAGAGCACTGTCACTCTGTTGGGTCACCAACTCTTTTTCTTCCTTGTTTTACACTATTCTTAATGATCTGATTGTACAACAGAAGTTATTACAGCTAAAGAACTGGTAAATCAGAAGCCAGCACAATGGTAACAGTGAAAGGTGTTAAGTGTCCTGCTGGAGGGTGAGGAGAATACTCAGAACTGAAGTCACTGTCAGTTTTTACTCAGTCAAAATGCTCTTGTAACATCCTAACAGACCTTTCTGCAGGGCTTCCTCTTGCTGAAGATGGTGCCATTTCCAGCAAAGCTGTTGCTCTGGTCTTGTCCATGCCTTACATCACTTGCTGTCCACCTCCTGAGAGATGCCACAGCACAGCCCAGTGTCACACTAATGCAAGGCACTAATGGTAATTATTCCCACAGTTACAAAATCAATCTGTGCCTTCAGAAGTGTGTCTTGACCACCATAGATAAGAATATTGCTTTTAATGGCTTCAAAAATTATCTTCTGGATGGGTAAACCACTGGAGAGTGCTGCTTTTCCAATCAGCTCCTGCAGTTGCTGTTTTTTCCTAGCAGGTTACATTAGTAAGCAGTACCAAGGAGAATATTTATTCCATGGACATCTCCCAGAATTAAAATGGGACTGTAGATGAATATTCTTTTGCAGCTCTTGCTATGTGATCATAAAGAAAGATATCTGGGCATCTCTTCATTGACTTATATGACATTCCTTTGTACAATGAGAGCTTTGAGCCAAGGTTAATAGTTTATTCCATAACCTTTACCAATTTTTCAGAACCAGAATGTAAACATCCAGCATCATACCTGCCTTCAGTTTGCCAAGGAACAGGTTAATATTCTTTCTCTTGGATGAAACAGAAGAGTTCATCTTCGTAATGCAGAATTTGAAAATTCTCCCAAAATTATGTAATTTAAAATGTGTCTTCCATAAGAATCTAAAATTACTATCTGTAGTTGAGAAAATTTCCTTTGTTATGTCAAATTTGTCATTTCCTCAGCTCCTGTAACATCCCTAAAGGTGACAAGTTTGCCAAAGCATTGCCTCTAAATTCGATCTGATTCTTTTCTGGCTCATTGAAATGCTATTCCAATTTAAACCAGTAATAGATTCTTCTATTAAACAATGCTGGAAAGAAGACATCTTGGCAAAGAGAATGCAACAGTTGTTTTAATTTAAAATCATTGCTATCAAAAAGTAGCTTCTTGAATAGTTTCTTATTTTATTTTATTTTGTTGTCATTCAGATGTGATTTAGCTTTGCCCATTTGCAAGCTCCCAAGTCATAAATCAGAAGTGACCCTACTAAGCTGCTTATTTACAAGTAGCTTTTACAATGCAGCAGATGCTTCAGGTTTCCAGAACAGCACATTTTAGTGAAGCCACCTAGAGAAGGAAGTTTTCACCAGAAACAATCATGGAAACTCTTCATTTAAAGACATTTTAGGTCTCCTCCAAGACACACGTTGATTTGTAGCCACTGGTTCATAATGTCATCCCTTGTTGCCCTCTTTTAAAGCAGAATAGAAAGTTGTATAAAATATACAGAATATAAAGATTTTTGATTGAATATAAAGTGACACAAACATGGTCTGTTTCACTGCCTTCTGTTGTGACTCCACTCCCAGCAGCAGGTCCACCCTGATGGCCAGCTAAGCACTGCTCTGATCACAAGTGGCAGAGGCTCTTCTCACCTGACTCTTCCAGTGACAACTGTTCCCTCCTGCCCAGCCTGCCCCTCCCCTGGAGCAGCTGGAATCCATCCCCTCTGGGTCTGGCACTAATGCCCTGTGAGCAGAGCCCAGCACCAGCCTCTCTGCAATGGCCTGGCAGGGGCTGCAGAGAGTGAGGAGTCTCCCCTCAGCCTCCTCTTCCTCACACTGCCCAGTCCCAGCTCCTTCACTGGCTCCTCAGCAGATTGATTCCCCAGCCCCTTCCCCAGCTTCATTGCCTCCTCTGCACTGGCTCCAGCCCCTCCAGATCTCTCTGGGATGGAGGTGCCCAAACTGGACACAACACTCCAGCTGTGGCCTCAACTAATTTTCCTCACTTATTTCACCACTTCCCATGTTCTACCTGCAAATCCTTCCCTCTAAACTTGCAAAAAATAAATAAATTAATCAATCTCCATCCTGTTCTTTAAACTAAAATCAATACAAGGCAAGGACTGGCTTCAGGCAAAGCCTGTTCCTGTGCTGGATTCATACTTGACAATTGTCCAAGTGCAAAAACCACTTACCCAAACACCCAGCACTGAGTTCCCACCCTCTTGCATTGGGTATCTGTGAGATATGCATAGTATTGCCTGAGAAGAGAAACAAGAAAATTCTTCAGTGAAGCTGGAAGTCCCCAGAGGATGTGCATTTAGAAAACAAGTTAGGGATGTATCTATCCTGAAAATGAAGTGATGATGGTTAAAAAATTACCACATGCAGTCATGCTGGATGTCTACTAGATGGATATCTAATCAGCTAAGCTGTATAACACCTCTACTGAGCCTCCAATTCTCTCAGGCTTGGAAAGAATTAGAGAATCTGTCACATTTCCAGTTTGTCTTTAATTTATTAACAAATTGCATTTTCTTGAGAGGAACAGAGCACAGCTATTCCTTATCCTGCAGGGGCTCTAACTGCTGGAATGTTCTCCAGAGTAGAACTTCTCACTGTTTTGAAAACAGTCTGGAGACCATTCTGCTCTGTTCTTTATGATCCTAAATTTTTAAGAGTTTAGAGAGGGGAATTCCAAAGTGGAAACAAAGGTTTTTTTCCTTAGTCTGTCTCTGATTTCCACTGACAGCTGGGAAAGTGTTACTACTTCAACAGTACAAGGATTAAGAATAAAGGCTTCTACAGGTTGGCAAGGGCCAGAAAAATACTTAAAAGCTCACCCTATACAGGAGCTACAGGATGTTTAAGGTGATTTAATTAAGTGTGAAATCACTGCACATAACTTGAGATACTAAGAGCTGTATTTGGAGAACAAATCAATGCATGGCTGCCATTTCACTGTCCAAGATCAAGTCACTTGACTCATGAGCAGAAATTCCCTGCCTCCAGCTCCAGAGCTGTCTGCATCCTGACTTCCTCCAGCTATGTCACTGGAAAAAGAAATTCTAAGGGTGCTAAGAGTGTGATGTTGGAAGGCCAGGCTGGATGGGGCTCTGAGTAACCTGCTCCAGTGGGAGGTGTCTCTGCCCTTGGCAGGGGGTTGGAACTGGATGAGCTTTAAGTTCCCTTCCAACCCTGACAGTTCTGATTCTATGTGTATGACTGAAAGCAGGTTAATGGTTCTATACAACTGTAAACAGTTATTGCTCTGTTAATCAGAATATGGCAATAGTCTGTCTTTTCTTGTAACATGCCAGTATTTCCTGGCAGACAGGAATAAGGAGCTCAGAAAAACCAAGAGCACTACTTTTCCTCACTTTTATCACCATCTGCCTTAGCAGCTTGGTCAGTTTGACATGCAGATCACTCACAGACCAGGGAGCTGCTATACAAACAGAAGGTGGGTCAGACTGGTTCTGGATCCCACAGACATTTCTATACATTTACCTTATTATTGTCAGAAAATAGAACTGGAAAGTGTATGATTGTTTTGCTTTCCATGGTGGCAAAACCAGACATTTCTGGCAATGTGCTGTACTTATTTCACAAACCATAACCAGTTTCTGGTTGCCCAGAGAACAAGCTACTTGAAACTGAATTTAAAACTCCCTAGTAAAACAATTACCTTACAGTTGGTGCTGTAATGATTCCTATGAAGAGAATTCTCCCCCAGCTTAGAGGGTGGCTTGCTTGGAACACAAAGATATGTTTCAAAAAGAATGTGTTCAACTCAGTCAGCTAGGAAAGAAAAAAATAAATTAGTTGATAGTGTTCAAATTAAGTAACTAGGACTTACTACAAAAAGTGTGCCAAGATTATTATGGAACTAAAACACAGAAGGAAAGCTATTTATGCTCTACTATAGCCCTGCTGATTAGACTGAGGATTTAGAGTCCAGTAGGAATAAACCAGTAATTCATACAAGTGTCTGGGCAGAATTCTTTCTCTCTTCAGAAACCCATGAAGGGATCAGACATTAATTTACACTGCAAAGGTCTTCTGATAACTTCCATAATCTAAATCAGGTATCAATGACTGAGGCAAATTTGGTGCCCCAACCACCTCCCTGGGGAGCCTATTCCATGTTCTACCACCCTCAAGGTCAAGAACTTCTTCCTGATATCCAGTCTGAATCTCCTCTGCTCTAATTGAAACCCATTACCCCTTCGCCTTTCACTCCAGACCCTTGGAAACAGCCCCTCTCCAGCCTTCCTGTAGCCCCTTCAGGCACTGGAAGGTGCTCTAAGGTCTCCTGGAGCCTTCCCCAGGCTGAACAATCCCAGCTCCCTCAACCTGTCCTCACAGCAGAGCTGTTTCAGCCCCTGATCACCTTTGTGGCCTCCACTGGCCCCGCTCCATCAGGTCCATGTCTTTCCTGTGTTGAGGGCTCCAGAACTGGATGCAATACTCCAGGTGAAGTCTCACCAGAGCAGAGGGGCAGAATCCCCTCTCTCCATCTGCTGGCCACACTTCTCTTGCTGCAGCCTAGGATCTCTCTTACCTGCCAAATGATCATGAAGAGGTAGATTCCAGCCACCCTCTGGAAGGAGGACTTGGGGTCGAACCAGCGCACGTAGGTCCAGCTGGCTGGGGTGAACTGCAGCACAGCTCTCTTGATCTTCCCTGTGGTCGTGTGAATGTCCCTGCAACACAGAATGGCTGAAGGAAAGGCAGGGATATCCAAGGCAAAAGAACAATTCAATAGCCAGGTCACAGATGGCATGGGTTGGTTTTTTTCCTGGGCAGTAGAGATCTTCACAGACACAGCTCAGGGCCAGGCAAGGGGGGAATGAAGAAACCCAACCTCTGAAGCATTTCAGTCAGGGGGCACTGGAATGAAAACCCACCTTCCTCTACCTACAAAACACATCTGTCATCCTCTCCATGGAGGAAAGAACCAAGGATTGTGACTCTACAGCCTCCTTGGAAAATCTGGAGGGTTATTTTTTCCTATATGCTGTCACTGCTTTTATCTCAAAGGCTCCTTGTGCTAGAGCTCCCTGACAAAAATCTCTGCAGACTCTGTCAAATCCATTATTCATTAATTGTCTAAGGGGCTGTGTGCACAGGTGTGAAAATATGGGACTTCCAGCAGACACAAGCCTTGCTGTTCTGGTATGAGACTGATGTGAATCTTCAGGAGAGATGGGACAGCTTTGGAAGGCTTTTAAATTCTCTTTTGGAAGGGGGTGTGAGTGGAGGTTCATCTGAGATGTGCTCCTGGTACTTGCTTTTGACAACATTAACTCAGATGAGCAAGAGCAGCCAAAGGACTGGGAATCTAAGAAAAGCTCAGCTGCCTTTTCTGAAGGAAGACTAGCGGGGCTAGAAATCAGTTTCCATCTGGAACCTTCCAAGCTTTAAGATATGTGTTTATTAAATGAAAAAAAATAGGGAAAAAAAACCCAACCAACAAATAAGCACAAGCAAAAGCTTCTCAATCTGTGCAGTTCATACCAAAAAAAACCAAACCCAAATAACCAAAACAAACCTCCTCAGGCATTTCAAAGAATGTGAGGAGTAATTATTCCACAAAGACTAGTCCTGACAGAGATATTCCACTGTTTTCTCTTTCAGTGAGCTCTCTCAAACCAGCAAAACCCATCAACTCTTTAATGCTCATGATTCCTCCTGAATTGAAATGCACAAAAATGGAATTGAGACCAAAGGCTGGATGGTCCTCAAAGCAGTTAATTTTGTGAGTGAAAAATAAAAGCAGTAGAGAAATTCATGTCAGGTACAACTTTGAAGGTCAATATTTGAGCTCCTTCTCCATTTCTCAAGGCTATTGCCAAATATTTTTTGGCAATTCATTGTTTTTGAGGCTGTTCCCCCTCTGCCATGGCTGACATGTAGCTACCCATGCTTGCCACCAACTGGCAGGGAGAGGGGTAAAAAGGCATGGAAGAAACCACATCTGCACAGCTAGGAACTGACCCTTGCCAGGCCACAACCTGTCACCCTTTTACACACCAAACACTACTTTATTCTGCAACTACCCCAGTTATTTTTGAGGCACAGCAAGGCAATTCACAGCACAAGTGCAATCAGCCTCATTCCTCTTCTGCAATTACCAGTGTTGCCTCAAGGTGCCCAAATCCAGTTGAAAAACTTTATGTAATGAGAAATCAATTAGAAATAGTTTAGAAATAATTTAGAAATAGCACCAAGCAGAACACCTGTTGAGCTGTAACTGAGACCTACTTGAAGCTTGCCCAGTGGTAGGTTCTCATCTCCAGGAAGCGACACACCACCATGCCCAGCCAGATGCCACCCCCATTGCAAAGCAGGATGTCCAGAATGACCTGATCCCACCAGCACTCAGCAAAATTAGGCAGAAGGTGCATGAAGAAGAGCTACAGAACATAGAAAAAAGAAAAAAAAAATATTCTGAGTGAGGAACAGCACAGAGTTCACAATATAAATAAATTCACTTTTAGCACCCACTGAAAAAGCAGCTGTTCAGTGCATTTCATATTGAAAGGATATGAGCCACAAGCACTAACATTTGGTGGGAATCTTTGGTTTCTTTGTTGCTAAATCAAATGTGTTTTTTAAACCAGCATGAAAATGCAGTGAGCAGAATGGATGCATCTCTGACAGCTGCCAGTACTCAAGTATTCTGGAGTTTCAGACTTAAGATCTGTTCTGCTTCCAAAATCTTGGCTTTATTAGGAAATTCAGTGAGGGTAAAAAGATGTTCACCAGGATTTCAGACACTACAAGCTTTGCTGCCTTACTGCATTCAAAATGGCTCAGGAATTGAAGGGAGTATCTCCAGTTCCTGCTTGGCCTCTGCTAAACTAGACTATCTTCTAGGTTCCTTCCAACCCCTAACATTCTGTGATTCTCTAACCACCACCACCAAAGGCAAATTACAATGAAAATACTGGAAAACAGGCCAGAGACAACATCAGACTGAACCTGACACCACCTGGACATAACAAACCCTACCAGTCCCTTCCAGGTGTCCCCTGTGAAGTGCACTTGGAAGTAATCTGAAGACCCCATGAGTAGGCTGATTAAATGTATTTACAGATACATTTGGTGACTCAACAGTTTTGATAGAGGAGAAGTGTCCAGAGTTAGGGCAAGATACAAATACAATTTACTGAGAGCTGGGAAAGGATTCAGGCCTCTCATTCTCCTGTAGGAGAAAATAATTGGATTAGGTTTCTCTTCCCAGAGAGGTGGGGGAAGCCCCATCCTTGGCAGTTTCTCAGGCCAGGCTGGATGGGGCTCTGAGCAACCTGCTCTAGTGGGAGGTGTCCCTGCCCTGGCAGGGGTTGGAACTGGATGAGCTTTAAGGTCCCTTCCAACCCTCACAATTCCATGATTCTATGATTCTCTATTCCACAACAAAAATAACTTAAAACTAGAAAAAAAAAATCAGCTGTGGACTTGAAATCAAGAGCAGCCTCTTCAGTAGAAGACTCAAGAAGATGCTTAACAAGACAGAGCAAAGCAAAGAATGTTTCTACTTCCACAAAACCAGTAGACTTTTTGCCAGTTGATGCACATACACCATGGCCATGGCAGGTTATTGGTGTGACTCTGGAATAAAGTATGTTTTGTTAAGAGAGGTATGAATAAAATGCTGGCAAAATCAGATGTGGGAGTGGAGCCAAGCAGAAAGGCTTTTGTAGACAGCAAGAATGGACACTGCTTCACTCTGAAGATAATAGTGACTGTCAAGGACAGTTCCTTCAAAAACTCTTGTAAAAGTGTATTAAAGCAACTTCACTTTGACAAGGCTGAGGGAATTTCAATCCACAGAAAACTGGAATTTCTCTAGGGATCCCAAGCTGCTGCAGTTTCCCTTTGATGTTTTTAATTAATTCAGCCCAAAAGGGGCACCAGGCTACAAATCTCAACCTGCACTAACAGCAGTTACAGATCCCAGGCTGTCAGGGGTTGGAAGGGACCCTGGAGATCTTGGGAGTCCAACCCCCTGCCACAGCAGGCCCATGGAATAGAATCTCATCCAGCACAGGGCACAGGAACCAGCCAGAGCAGAGCCTGAGCCAAGCTGAATCCCAGCACTGCTGGCAGGAGATGCATCCCTATGGAACTACCCTGACAGTTTCTGCAGGTTCCTAATGACTGTCCTCAATTAACTCCTTCCTTAAACCTCCCTGGGAGTGATGGCAGCCTCTGCATGTTGAGCCTTACCCAACACATGCCTTTCAACACAGGGAACACCAGACAGCCCATGCAGGATCAGACTGGAGATGGTGGTTGGGTGATGATCAACTGTGTGTGAAACAGTTCCACATTTATTCTTTTCCAGAGGGGGAAAAACAGGAATAAATTAACTAGCAAAGCTGTTTGGTTTAGTTTTGTTCTGGGTTTTTTATTTTCTGTGGATGGGCACTTGTGAAATCCAAATAGTTTAGAAAAAAAAAAAAAAAGCATTATCCTTCAATGACCCTGAAAAAAAAAAATGCTATGGAGTGGAGCTCATGGCACCAGCATTTTCAAACACAGAAGTTTAATTTTAGACCAGGAAACCCTTATCTGTGTTTCTGAATTATAGATGTCAGATGAGCCAGCTATTTGCAAGCCAGCAAGCTCTACAGAAAGCTCCAATTTTGAAGACTAAATTCAGGTGTTGACATCTACACTGAGGATTTTCAGTGTGGCAGCTCAGACTATGCTGTCCCAAAAAACTGACATAAACGGGATTTCTTTTTTCATCTGGATTTCCAATTAAAGAATGTAATCAAACTCATACTCAACTTACAGATATGCATCCTTGGTTTTATATATTACCTATATTTACATGTATTCTACTAATCAAGCTCCAGGTTATATGCAAGTCCCTTGGACTCTCTCCAGCAGCTCCTTGTCCCTCTGGAGCTGGGGGCCCAGCACTGGATGCCATATTCCAGGGGAGGTCTCAGCAGGGCAGAGCAGAGAGGGAGCAGAACCTCCCTGGATCTGCTGGACACTCTCCTCCTGATGCCCCCCAGGAGCCCATTGGCTTCCTGGCCCCCAGGGCCCATTGCTGTCCCATGGACAGCTTGGTGGCACCAACTCCCAGTTCCTTCTCCAAGGGGCTCTCCCCAGCAGAGAAGGCGGCAGAAGCCAGAGGAGGAGTGTTTCCAGCCAGGCTCTCAGGGAGAGCCCAAGGGCTTCCTGCCAACCAGGGCTGGATCAAGAGCAGAGTGTGAGCCAAGCTGGAACCCACAGGTCCAGTCTCTCTCCAGCAGGTTGGGCACCAATGCAGCTGCACCCACTGCTCAGTAGCTGATTCCTAGAGCTTGGAATGTCAAGCTGTGTTGGGAAGAGGTGAGTCCCTTGCCCCCAGGGGCAGTCACCCACCCCCCATGCCCACCTCAGTGAGCTCCCAGGTGATGCTGATGGTCCAGCACAGCCCGTAGCTGCGGATCAGCAGAGCCTTCATAGCCCAGCCCCAGAAATGCCCAAAGGCAAAGATGTCAAAGTGGCTGAGGATTCTCTCCCAGGTGATCACGTGGCAGTTGACAGCATACTCCTGAGCATGGAGAGAAAAAGGAGAAACATACAAAACATCACCAATAAAAACCAGACAACTTCAAGCACAGTGGGATGAAGGAACTTCTTTCTGCCCAGTGTAATAAGCCTGAAATTAGGATAAGAAAATAAGCATTGTTCTGCTTTCTGTGCAGGACAAATGAGATTCTTTCACCACACTACAGCTCTAATTTAAAGGGAGATAGAATAGACCCTGATACTTGAAGGAGAATATTTTTCTTCATGTGACAGAGGAACAGCAGGAGCAATAAAATCCATAATAAAACCAGCAAACAGTTCTCCAGAAAACAGGGACCTGCTTTTCTTTGGAGTCTAGGTTTGAAATAACCACCCTTTTCATGCTGGCTGCTGTTCAGATGGGGGTCACCAGTGGCCAACCCTCACCACTTTGTGATGGGATGTTACTCATTTGAGAGTCTTTGATACCTTACTTTTACCTTGCAAAAGCAATTTGTCAGAACACACTCCTAATAAGAAAGTACAGTCAAAGGGCTGAATAAAAAAAACCAAAAAAGCAAAGGGAACCTGCAACTGTTTGATCACAGCTGAGTAGCAGACTCCTTAAGTATATTAATTTCCTAGGCAACAATACCAAAGGAGATTTTCTCATCATGTTGTAAAGCAAGTGCTGGAAATCACTGCCCAACAACAACAAAAATCTGTGCTCTGGGCACAAACTGAGGTAATCCCAACTGTAAATACACATTTAAAGAAAAAAAAAATAAATTAATATACATATAAAGAAAAAATAACAAATCTCTGCTTCCCAACCCTCCTAAAAAGTACATTGCCACCTGCAGGTGACAACACACCACTGCTCAGTGCTGGTGAATTCAGAATATTCTCTTTCAGGACACAACTACTGCTATAAAATTGAGCCATGATCTAGTTGAAAAGGGGATGGCAGGACAAGTTTTAAATCCTGGTCTCCATAAAGAGGAGGTGAAGATGTCCCTGCATGTATAGGGAGGTTGGGCTGGATACCTCTGAAGCCATGATGAGTGAACACAATGGGGTCACTCCAAAAAGAAGCTTTTTTTTCCAGGGCTCTTGCTTTTTTTCTCTGTTATTTTTCCTGGGGCTTTCCCCCTCTCTCTCTCTCTTATCTTCTCAGCTGCAGCTGGGCCAGCCATACAGTGAAATGTCTTTTAACTTGCTTTTATATGCAAGCAACTTTGCCAGCCCTGCACAAGGGATCAAGCTGCAGCCTTGATTGTAGTTACACTATAAAATTCACTCCAACTTTGGGACAGCATTAGGATTGCAAAGCAGTGCAAAGTTTTCCATAGTCAAGGAATCTACTGCACTGTGGCTCTGTTCCTGTAGCAATACTAGTCCTCCCCTGATACTCTATGCATTTCTAACTTCAGTAAGACAGGAGAGCCAGGTGAATGTGAACAGCCTCTGACTGCTCAGCAACACCACCAATCCCCCTGCCCATGCTCCATTTAGCTCCCACCACCCTGTGCCCACACCTCACCATCACCACCACCCTGCTCTGGATGCTAGCTGTGCACAGCATGCTGAGCTGCAAAGCCTGGAGCATCCAGAGTTTTCCAGTATGCACCAACTCCACCATCAAACACTGAGTGTAAGCTTACTGGGCTGAAAGGATTTCCATTCCCTCTGGGCTGCTCCAGGGCAGGAGGTGCTGAGCAGCAGCTGGCACGTGCAGTAAGTTGCTGCTGGCCAAAGACAGTGTCATTCCTTACTCTGGAGGCATGAGTTTGGCACCAGCACCTGCCACACAACAGGTAACCACTGGTGCAAAGCCAAGGGCAAGGAAAACCACTGAAGCCATGCTGGCATCAATTGATGTGACAGCAGAGGACAAGACTGGCAGTTCTTGCCTCTCCAAGCAGCTGCCCTCTCCCTCCTGCTTGGTGCCCCACTGCCCACAGCCTCCTCTGCCTGCCCCCCAGCATAGCTCACACATTTCTCCCAGGCCTCCACTGACTGTCTCTCACTCCCTGAGCCAGGGTGTCACCTGAAGGGGAATGTTCTTTGTGCTGAAAACTCTCTACAAGTGGTTCAACAGGCAGAAGGTTCAGCTTGGCTTCCCATGCAACTCCAAATCAGGGCCTGGGCAAGTCATTTCCCAGTGGGAACAGCACCAGAGCTTGGCTGGGTGAGCCCTGCAGTTGCTGCACCTGCATTTCCACAGACTCCACAGCATTCCAGGCATGTCCTGAGCTCAGAGCTAGAAGACAAGATCAAAGATCCTTCTCTGCAGTATTGTGGCATCAAAAAAAACCCCAAACAAACAAAACAACCCAACAAACAAAGGCAAAGCAACTGATCTGGGGGACATCCAACATACAGAGCTGATGCAGACACTGTCTTGCTAAGTCTATTTTCAGTATCCAGGCTCCTATCTAAGACTGAAAGGAATCCCAAGCAAACACCCCTCACTCTCCTGACTGCACACCCCTCTGAACACAGCTTCCCAGTAGTTGATTTCAATCCCAACAGAGAGCTGATGGCACAAAGGGCTCGTTGTCTCCATCAAGCACAGGCATAAAGGTGCACTGCTCATGCCAGCAAATTCAGGTTTATCCCTTCCCACCCACACGAAACATACTGCAACCAGCCCAAATTTCCAGTGAAGTGCCATGGATACATACCATAATATCTGCTTCCCTCGTGGCATATCTGAGGTTGGGATCCAGCCAGTACATCACTGCTTTTACCTGCTCGAAGTTAAGGAAGAGCACGAACACCAGGAACAGAAAATAGAGCACACTGAGACCTGCAAAAACACTCAGCTTCAGAACCATGGTCACTCACAACCCTGCAAAAAGCCCCCTGCAAACTTGTGATCAGGAAGCTCTTTAGGAATTAGGAGCCCAGGACTGGTTTAGCTCTGTCCCTTGATGTGTTCTTGGGCTCACTACTGCAGCTCCCCAAGCTTATATGCAGATTCCAACAAAGATCCCACCTGACAACAGAGTAATTATATTTAGAAACTCATATATGTCAGTGGCTTTTGTGAGCTGGCAAAAATGCTGGTTTAGAAGCTTTTAAAGAGAGAGAGATGATTATGATTTGTTTCCACACCATTATAAATTTGGAACTGTATCTGGCACTATCTTCTTTTGCTCCCTCTGTCTGAATACTTTTTCAAACACAAAACAACACTTGCAAGTTAAGAGCCCTAGGTGTACATCTGTGGGTAAGTGAAGCTGCTGTTGAGATCCCAGCTTTACATTATTCCCAGGTTCAGAGAGACACAAGATCACACTGGGAAGAGGAATAATCAAACTAACCGCATTTCCACAGGCCATCATTCAAACTTGGTCATGCAGCAAGGTCAGAAAGATTCATGTGAAAAAAACTTACTATCTGCCATCAAAAAGAAATTCTACGAAGATATTTTAAGCTATAGCCAGGACTCACATATTATTATCCCCAGCACATGCTAGAGAACAATTCCCATCCAACAGCACACCCAGATGGACAGTCCACACACACCTGGGAGCCCAGGGTGAGGTGCCACCCTGCAAAAGAGGTGAGGGTGCAGCCTGGGGACACACAACTGCCTTCCACCTACTGGACTGGGCTGAGAGTTCAAACACCACTGAACAAGGAGTGCCAGGAGAAAGAGAATTGACAGGAGAAAAGGAATTACACAGGGAGCAGTGCTGCTCTTGAACCTGTGTGCAGCCAAAAAGCACAGGGGGTCAAACTCTGCAGTAACAACCTTTGAATTTACATGTATTGAAAATGAAAACATTAATAGGATATTTACATGCATTGTTTGCATGTATTGGGCAGGAGCAACCTCAGGGAGCAGCACAGGTTGGGCCTGAGATGTTGGAGAGCAGAGCAGGGGAAAGGGCCCTGGGGGTGCTGGTGGCAGCAGGGTGCCCATGAGCCAGCAAGGGGCCCTGGTGGCCAGGAAGGCCAATGGTACCCTGGG
>JANHGL010008331.1:0-28801 GCA_024611195.1 Ceyx melanurus
TCGCCATGGCCCCCGCAGCATCAGGTAACCTCGGCAGCGTGGGCCGCGACCGCGAGGAGCCGGTGACGGTCGGTGTAGGGGGGGTGCGCGGTTCTGGGGGACCGCAGCTCTTGAGAGGCTGGTGCCCGCTCGGCGGGGCTCGGGCTGTAGGCGCTGAAGAGTGAACCTCTTCTCCGCGAAGTTCTGCCGCGGGTTTGTTTTTATGACGTTTTAATGTGGGTTGCCTCATCCTAGCCTGGGAAGGGGGTACGGCTGCTCCCCGGGCCGCAGGGGCAGGTGAACGCTTCAAGCCGGAGCTTTCAGCATCTCCTCTCCGGCTGGAGGATGCTCCGGGCGGCTGCGGCTGCCGGCCCGCGTCGTTTGGCTTTCTGCGCTTCGCTTTGTCCTGGAGCTTAAAAAAACAAAACAAAACACACACAAAAAAAACCCCAAAACCACAGAAAAATACGGGAAAAAGCGGCGCAGCTTCCCCCGGCACCGCTGCGGCGGCGGGTGAAGGCTGTGCGGGCGCGGAGATGCGGGGCAGCCGAAGTAAGATGCCGCGGGTAGCAGCCAGAAGCTGCCCGCCTTGCATGGGAGCGTCCCTCGTGGCGTCGGAGGCGCATGAACAGGAAGTTTTGAGCGATTGATTTCGCCCTGGGAGCGAAGCCTGCCCCGCTTCTATTGCCCCGCAGATGCGGGTTTCTCGTGCTCTGGGTGCGATGCTGCTGGGGCTTGATTGAAGTCTGCGAACTTGGTGGGCTTCCATGCAGGAATAAAATTCTTTCAGTCTCAAATGGGCTTTAAAAAGAATTATTCTTTTTCTAGACTTGAAGCTTGGTAAGAAAGTGAACGAAGGTAAAACGAAAGAAGTGTACGAGCTGCCAGATATCCCAGGATGTGTTCTCATGCAGTCAAAAGACCAAATAACAGCAGGAAATGCAGCCAGGAAGGACCGAATGGAAGGGAAGGCTGCCATTTCCAATGCAACAACTAGCTGTGTGTTTCAGTTGCTTCAAGAATCTGGTGAGTATTTCAGAGGCAGAATACATGCCTGTGTGTTACAGATACTGTTAGAAAACAGTATTGTTTCTGTATGTGTTTTTCCTGCCTTCAGGCTCTGATGGGTTGGTTTTTTACCATCTTTTCTGTTAGTTTTTAGTTACACTTTTCCATACAGAGCTGGGTGAGCTCATGTTCATTGAGAGCATGAGACTATCTAAAGTAATCTAATCACAGATAACACTTTGATAGTTTCTCCTGCTTGTTTGGACACACCCCTAATCCTCCCTTCTTCTTTTGTCAGTTCTTCCTATCCCATGCCCCTCTTGTCCATAATACCATACTGGATGCATCTTGCCTTTCTTACTACATCTGCCTGCATAGAAGACACTGCTAGCTAGTGCCACAGACTGTGACTAAACTGTGTGAAGTTTGTATATTAATTTTAAAAGATAAAATTAGAGCATCACTTTGTGTTTTTCCCCCCCCCTCAGTTGTGTGTATCAATGTAAAGATTCTGTACACTTGGTACTTAAGCACTTATGAGGACTACATTGCAGATCCATGTGTCAGTCTGTACTGAATGTATTGGGAATTTAATGATTAAAAGACTCAAAATCTTTCTGATGCCACAAGCAATTTTTCATGAAGTACATAATGACTCGTGGTGGTCTGGCCTTGGCTGGATGCCAGGTGCCCACCAAGCCACTCTACCACTCCCCCTACCCCCTCCTCTCAGCTGGATCAGGGTGAAGAATAAGATGAAACTCTTAGTTAAGACAAAAGCAGCTTAATGTAAAGCATAGTTGTTATGGGGAAAACTAACTCAATTTCAGTCAGACCCAGTACACTCAAGTAAGTTTTACACTATGCTTCCAAAAATGGATCTGGTATCTCTGCTTTGAGAAAGCATTTTGAAGTCTCTGTGAGAAGTTGGCAAGTTGCAAAGAGGAATTTGTGCTGGTGTGTTTCCAACTTGAGTCTGCAAACAGTACTATAATGCTCCAGTACATTTGATTAAGATCACAGCTGTGTGCTCAGTGCAGTCTGAATCATTTGCACAGAAGTTGCTTCACAGAGCAGCTGAGTTACTCTAAAAGCTGTATTATCTTTTCTAAGGTGTAGTGATTCTCAGACAATCAAAACATTAAAGTCCTAGTGTGCTTCATGTATGAGGAAGAGAAATATGGTTTCTGTAGAGTTGTATCTACAAATATTTCTGTGCAAGTAGTTCTTTCTGATTTTATTTATAGTTGATTAAGACTACCAGTTTTCATTTAGGAAGAGTTGATGAGATGTTGTGCCTACTTCTTAAATGATAGTAGTGATGATAACAGAACATTTAATATTCTCAGATACAGTTATGAAGTAGCCATTCTGTAGACCTCCTAAATGCCTTGTGCTCAGTAACTTCAGGTGCTGTGGAAAAATATGCAAAGGAAAGTGCAGCTGCAGTTTAAAGCAACAAAAGAGCTTTTGGGGTTCTGCTCCAGTTTGCTTGTTTGAGTGGCATACACTGCAGATGCTGTGCACACCTTATCAGAGAAGCAGATTGTTTGCTTTGTGCAACTCCTCTTAAGCTGCCCTTTCAAAGGTGATGATTTACAAAGCTTGGTTAAAATTTCTCTCCCTTCTATAATAGAGCTAATGGCAGCCCTTCAAAAGCATGCTTTTGCACTGAGGAAAAATGTAAATGTAAACTATGTGGGGGCCTTAATGCCTGCAAGTAGAAGTGACTTAATGTGCAGTTGCTGATTTAAATCATGATAGTCTTGAGGGCAGTGCAGCAATCTGATGGGTCAATCCTAATTCTGTACCTTAAGACTTAATTCTTCCATTATGGTTTTGGAGATGGAATGGCATGGAACTACTTCTTGGTTTGACTGGATGCAGATCATTTGTCTTCTATTTCTGGCAGATGTCAGTTTGGTGTGGCAGTTGTCTTGCCCTGAGGGGAGAAAAGTGTGACTTTCCTCAAGTTAAAAACAAAAAAAAAAGCCATTTTTTTAAAAAACAAAGCCATTTGTACTTCTAGTGCCTGTCTGCACATGTTGACTGCCCCTATTGATGGGGGTCATCTTAGAATTATGTTAACTTGCTGCAGCAGGTTTGTGTGTGCATCTACTTCTGATTCTTAATGTCTTGTGTCTATCAAGGCATTCAGTTCTAGTGCTCAAAATAAATGCTTGTAATGAAAGGGAGGACGCATTGTCTTTCCCACCCCATCTTCTGTTATTTATCAAAGATTATCATGCTCCCTAATTCATTTGAAAGCCTCCAGTTACTGTTCAATGTATAATGAATATTCTACCAGAGAATATGACTTGGTTGCTGCCAACCTTTTTAAAAAACAACCCATTGTGAGGGATAGTTGTTGTTTGATTTTTCTAAAAAAAAAAAAAAAAAGCCCTAAACCAAAACACCACAACTCTATGAACAAAATTACTTGCAAGAATAGGATTTCTGACCAGAGCATGAGGTTCTGCACTACAAGAGACTGTTGTATGATAAAACTGTCAAAACTACTGACCTGTGCAAGGTAACTGCATTGAATGTCTTTTGCAAGGTCAGAGTGGCCTTAAAATACTTTGAAGAGATTGAGTGTCATCCTTAAGTCCAGAGAAAACCAAGATTGAGTTGTACTTACAGATGTTTGTGACACTTGTTTCAACTGTAGAATGTACCTAGCAATGGAACTAAGCTGTCATCTTTGTTCAGGAATCAGAACAGCTTTTGTCAGGAAGCAGAGTGACACAGCATTCATAGCAGCTCACTGTGAAATGATCCCAATCGAATGGGTGTGCAGAAGAATTGCTACTGGATCCTTCCTCAAAAGAAACCCTGGTGTCAAAGAAGGATATAAGTTTTACCCACCCAAAATTGAGATGTTTTACAAGGTAAGCTTCCTTTCCTGGGATAACCAAACTCAACAGAGCTAGAACTCTGTATTGCCTCCTTGAAAATGCTGACAAATAAAGCAAATAGTGCTAGTGGCTGATGACAATCCTCAAATATTAAGAATATTTGTAGTTTTGTCATCATAATGTTTTCTTGCATTCTTGTCCAACAGCTGTCTAAAGCTCATATAATGTAATCCTTTCTTTCATGGCCATCAAAGAATAACCAGCCAAACTACGTTTAGGCATAAGCCCAAAGTGACAGTTAAACAGATGCTTTGATACATTTGAAGAAATGAAAATAAAACAGTACTTGGGTGGTGAGGGTAGGTGGGCTAGCTGGTCACTTCTGAACAGCTTTGGACATGCATGCTGAAAGGTGCCTTGTGAACTATGAGCCAGAGTGCTGTTTGCAGTGTAGCCTGTCACTCTGGGCACTGTCCAAACTTGAAGTGCTTTTGAAGATGTTCAGGTGTTAGAGCAAATGTTTTCAATGTTGCTTACACTTCTTGTAGTGCTAATCATAAAAGACTGGTTTGAAGCCTGTATTTGTTTGGGTTGGTTGTTTTGAAAAGCAACCAAAACCCAGTGTTACCTTCTAATAGTTCTTTTCCTCTTACAGCAAGGTTAAATGACATGGTATGTTCTGGTTTTCTTAACAGGATGATGCTAATAATGATCCACAGTGGTCAGAGGAGCAGATAATTGAAGCAAAATTCTCTTTTGCTGGACTTACTATTGGCCAGACTGAAGTGGATATTATGTCTCGTTCTACTCAAGCTATTTTTGAGATCCTGGAAAAAGCATGGCAGCCCCAAAACTGTACTCTAGTAGACCTGAAGGTATAAGAATCTGATTTCCCATGATCCTGGTTCTGACAGTAAATGCATCAATGTATATAGTTCCTAAAATAGGTTTCTTACTGTCTTTTTAGATTGAATTTGGTGTTAATGTTCTAACAAAAGAAATTGTTCTTGCTGATGTTATTGATAATGATTCGTGGAGACTGTGGCCATCAGGAGACAGAAGCCAGCAGAAAGACAAACAGGTAATGTTTTCATCTTTACCTTCTAAGAAAAGGAGAATGAAAAAAGTAAACCCTACAGTTAAACATCTGCTTTTAGAGTGGCTTTTTCTAGATAGTCTTGTTACTGAGTAGCTCATAGGGTACTTAACGTCCAATCCTGTTGTCATTAAATAGTTGATTACCTAGTTTATGGTAGAAAAAAAATCACCTGCCTGTGTATCTTCAATAGGAGTGCCCAACAGCACTGTTGACTAGAGCCATTGTAGGGATGTGTAGAGCTTCCAAGGGTGATAAGAACTGCAGGCTTCTTGTGCAAATAGGAAAATCATTGGATGACAAATTGGTAGGAAAAAGAGCTTTGGTTCCTAGGTCTGCCTCCCAAGTTTCTGTTTATTCAGAGTAGTATCCTCTGCTAGTAGAGATCTGGTGACACAATAAGAGGGATCTGCAGGGAGGATGCTTTTCTTCATTGTTTGTTTTGGTTAAGCTTGAGTTTGATACTCACTTGTCTTTTAAGTGTTACTAACAGACTGTGTCCATACATGAGTGATGAAAACATACGTTTGAAATAAAACCTGACCTATATTTACATTCATAGCAGCTACACTTGTCACTTACATGTGAATTACCAGATAGTTATGAAAGAACTGGTTTGGGAAAGTTGCTGCCATGAAGTTCTGTGAGGGTTGCTGAGACTAGTAACAGGGACCCTGTGAGAGACAGTGGCTGTAAGCCACAGGGGAAGACTTCAAATATGTGTGTGTGATGAGGGGTATTGCCTTTAAATTAGATAGCAGAATGGCTCTAGTGTTTATTTTTGCTGCATGGTGTAGTAGAATGCTTCAGTGGGTTGCTCTGATAGAGCTTTTGCTCATCTCCCTAAAACAAGTTGTGTGATGGCATCATGCAGAGCCTAGGTGGGCTAGAGCAGTGCCCCTACAGGCTAACATGTCCTTACAGATTCTTAAAAACCAGATTTGTATGTTTTTGCTTAAATTCATCCTTTGGAAGCTTCTAAAACCTTGATAAAAACTGGCTATAAGTTTTTCATGTTGCAAATGGCCATGAATTGTAATGTAGAAGGTGGCTGACACCTAGAGATGGAGATGGTTCCTGTTTCCATATCCCTACTCTCTCCTCATCTGTACAAATTTCTACTTTCCTTCCTGGGGAATTGCTAGAAACTGCATAAATATTTCATCTAGGGTATTCTTCTCAATTACGGTAGCCAAATGAGTGTTTTGTGTATACAAAACATATTAACTTCATTATTATTTTTATTTCCTTTTATTTTCAGTCCTACCGGGACCTGAAAGAAGTGACTCCTGAAGCACTGCAAATGGTTAAGAGAAACTTTGAGTGGGTTGCAGAAAGAGTGGAGGTATCTGTTTTTATGAACAGTGGATCTAGACTTTGACAACTGCATGTCTTCAATCCTGTTGACTTTTTTTCTGTTCCTCACCCCATCTCTATTCTTTTCCCTAGTTGCTTCTGAAAACAAAGAGCCAGGGTAGAGTTGTGGTGTTGATGGGATCTACTTCTGACCTCAGTCACTGTGAAAAAATCAAAAAGGCATGTGCCACCTATGGAATTCCTTGTGAGTTAAGGGTGACCTCTGCTCACAAGGGGCCAGATGAAACTCTGAGGATCAAAGCAGAATATGAAGGTAAATGCCAGAGAACTACCAATATGGATTGAAACAGAACCGTGTTCAAGAATGACTTGGAAACTTAAGGATTTATGTAGTTGGGTTTTTTTTCTATTTTCTTGTTAAACAGAATACTGAACTGTTACCATGCTACACTTGCTAATTACATAATGACAGGTTATAGACTGCACTAAGCCATTATGGAACAATATGTTGTCATTGTTGCCCAGCTACAACTTCCATTACTCATTCTAGCCTCTGGGTTTTTTTTTTTCCAGTACTAGAACTTATTTTGTCCAAGCCTTGATCATGCAATATTGTAGCATCTTGCTGCTGATACCAGCCATTCTGAAATAAGGAGTGATAGCTACTCTGAGTAGTCTTGTTATTTACAAGGCAGGTGTTGCTCCCATCATGCTTTACTGCCTGTTTCATGAAAATATTTTTTCTCATAATTTTAGATGCCATAAGAAAAAGATACTTGATTTAAACTGTCTTTACCAAGAAAACTTTACATCTCTACAGAAGTGTTTATAGCATATCAGAGGGGAGATAAGAACTACTTATTCTCCTGGGAGTATAATTTACACATAGTGAAACTACAGATGTGGTAACCATAGTTAGGCAACACTTATTTTGAGGTGAACTGTGTAAAATTTAAGGAGAGAAACACTTAAAGATGCTAGAATTTTAATGGCTGTGGTCTCTCCATGAAGTTAAGCAGCACCTATTTCTCTGATACTGAGACTTGCCCCCAGAGGCAAGGTAAAACATAACTTCATTTATGGTAAACAGTAGCAGGGGACTTGAGGCTGCAAGTTTTAGAAGATTATTTCTGTAAAGGAGTTGGGGGGGGAGTTAAAATTGTACTTCTGTGTGTAGAATTGACAGAATAACTGCAAACAAAATTGTGTACTTAAAGTTCTCACAAAAACAACTGGTAGAAAACAAAGTGGATTTCTTACTTCTGAATGTCTTCCTCTCTACCAGGTGATGGAATCCCAACAGTGTTTGTTGCAGTAGCTGGCAGAAGCAATGGTTTGGGGCCAGTCATGTCTGGTAACACTGCTTACCCAGTTGTCAACTGTCCTCCACTCTCAGCTGACTGGGGTTCTCAGGATGTGTGGTCTTCTCTCAGACTACCCAGTGGTAAG
This sequence comes from Ceyx melanurus, assembly GCA_024611195.1. Classification (NCBI taxonomy): domain Eukaryota; kingdom Metazoa; phylum Chordata; class Aves; order Coraciiformes; family Alcedinidae; genus Ceyx; species Ceyx melanurus. The sequence continues at coordinate 7,708 of JANHGL010008331.1, forward strand.
ATGGTCTTTTGCTTTTGTTTTGACTTAGCTCTGTTTTTGTAGTTCCAGTGCCCATACACATAGAAACACACATGGCAAAACAGTTGAAAAATAGGTGGGTCAGTTCTGAAGAAAGCCTTTAGAAATATCTTGCATACAGTTACTGAGTTCTTGATGGCAAAAAGCCCAAAAGACAGAGCAAAGATTATATAGGAGTCATCCTTGGAAAAAAATAGAGCTTGGCTTATCCTTGTCAAGCATTCTAGTTTGAAATTTGAATTAGTATTGTTGAGGATTTAAATAATTGAAATTAATAATAATAAATAATAATTCAAAAGAGCTGCATTTTTCTTATGACTAAAAAACACCTTTCCCCCCCCGTTGGTGTAGGTGAGAGCTTAACTACTACTTCAGTCTATTGCTAACTGTATGAGCTCTGTTAGTGACTGGAATGGATGCTTTGCATCTAGAGGCCACCTCTGTATAGGGAGAGGCATTTTTATGCTGGCTTTTGGGTTACAATGCCATGAAGCAGCCATGTTAGTAGTGAAACACATGATACTTCTGTAGCTTTAAAAGCTCCTGGAGGCTGGAGCTATCATGTTCTTAAATAGTTCTGCAGAAGCAGTGTTTTGTTTGACTATAATACATGTTTTCATAACTGCCTCTCTTCTCTGCAGGTCTTAGCTGTCCTACTACTCTGTCACCTGAAGGAGCTGCCCAGTTTGCTGCCCAGATATTTGGGTTAAACAACCATTTGGTGTGGGCCAAACTGCGCTCCAACATGTTAAACACCTGGATCTCCTTGAAGCAGGCTGACAAAAAACTTAGGGAGTGCACCTTGTAAGTCATCCAACAAGTAACTTGCATTAGTTACTCAAATACTGGCGTGCATATTCATTAATAGTAGGATTTACATTTGGATGAGCATGAAAGTCTTCTTGCAAGAAGAAAGCATTGTTAGAGCAGCAGATGAAGTCTGTTGTGTCTTCATCCTTCCCTTGTGTATTCTTTTTTTAATATAACAACTTAATAAAAGATGGGAAAAGAGTATTTTCAGTATCTCTTTCTGTTGCTCCAAAATGGTGCTGTTCTGCTTTGGTGTATGCTGTCAACTACAGACTATGTCAAGAGAATGATTTGGTGCAATCTAAATAGAACTCTACTAGTCTTCTGTATTTCTGTAACAGTAATATTCTTCCATAGTAATAATGTAGTCTTGAATCTTAATAACCCAACTGGACTGCTTCCTAAAGCCAGTGCTGATGCTGTTCTGCTTGCAATGATGGTATGCTTTCTTTAGCAATAAAATGGTAACACATGCTGTATTACTAGGAAAGAGGGCTGGAAAAGTGTTTTAAGAGCCTGAAATAAATAACCTGCCTTATTTAAAAAATGTATATATCATACATACATGTATTGCTCTTTTTTAAAAATATGTATGTGTATACATAGCCCATAGATAACTTCATCACATTATTCCAGAAGGTGACACCAGTTCTCTTGTTCATGACAAGCAGTAACTGCAAATGGTTTGAGAGAATTGTAACTAGGTTTGTTGCCTGTCTGTTGTAGCTTGCCTAGCCCAGTTTTTTTTTTCCCCTTTAAATACTAGGCAGATTTCTACTGTCCTCAAACATTTCAGTAACTGGCTATTAGATATTTCCTCACTCTGTTTCAATGGGAATTTGACTGGACTGAAGGGGAGGAATAAATAGTAAACCAACAAACTACTGGGGGGAACTCTTAAGCATGATTGTCTTGTCTTTGCACATACCAATCATCTGAGTAGGTACGATTCTAACAAATATGCAATTACTTAATGTATGTAACATTTATGCAACACTTATGCTTTTACAATTATAAATAAACCAGTGAACTCAAAGCTTCATTGTGGAGATTTACTGAATAAGTACACTCAAAAACTAGCCATGGGCTCTGGTATGTAATTTCAGGACCTTAAGTTAGGTAATTATCTTGTTAAAAGCTTATGCACTAAAACCTGTACCAAATGCTATTAAGTGACAGTCTTCTGGAAGACACTCTACTACTGCAGTGTCTCTGTTACAGGAATCTGTGCTGCTTTGTTCCTAATGTACTGTTTTAGGATTGTGGGGTAGGTCAGGTTTACTTATTAGTCTTACCTAACTACATTAAATGTTGCTGGCTCTCATCCACAGGAGGGGACTACATCTTGCATTTAGTTGTTTAGAAGAGCTCTGTGTAAGGCTCTTTGGAGTTAAGTGCTTGCACTAAGAGTTCTAGTTACTTTGCTTTATCAATTTTGAGGATGGTTGTTGTTCTAATTAATTTCTATATGAAATATCAGTAATAGTGAGGACAATGATGTTGAAATTGATTGGTGGTACATCTCTGAAAGCCCTGACTTTGAAGATCCTTCAGACTTTTTGCAAACAAGCTGTTCACCAAGAGTGTATTTGCCTGCATACTTTAAGCTAGCACATCTGAAGTGTGCTGTCAGCTACCTCGCCTAACAACAGAGTGGTATCGGCTTCAACTAGTCGAACAATTCTTAGGTGGAAAGGGATCAGTACATGCTCTTTCTTGGCTGGAGGTGAATTAATTGCATCTTGTAATCTGACTAGAGCCCAGAGCTGTCAGGGAGGGCTCAGGGCTGCCGTCTGCTGGCCACAGGCTGGTAGCTCAGCTGTTTAATGGTACAGAGCTTGAGGGTGAAGTTCTGCAAGAGGGGAAGGTTTCATTTCCTATTCTCCCTGCCCCATGCTACACTGAGTGTCAGCTGAGGGGTAATCAAATGTGAAATCTCATTAGTCACCTGACTCGGCACCAGGGTGAGACAAACTGCTCCATCAGCTTTCCAGGGATGGAGGTGAGGCTGATGGGCCTGTAGTTAACTGGGTCCTCCTTTTTGCCCTTTTTGAAGATTAGGATGACATTGGCCTTTCTCCAGTCCTCAGGCACCTCTCCTGTTCTCCAGGACCTCTCAAAAATTATGGAGAGTGGCCTGGCAATGACCTCTGCCATCTCCCTCAGCACCACTACTGTGGGTGGGGCCCACAGTAGCAGGCACGTCATACACGTTTTCAGAGCATCCTGCCCTGTCCAAAACTTCCAACAGCTCATACATAAGAACACTCAATTTCTGGTCTCAGACAGAAAGAAAATGTCAACAGTGAGCAATCAAGACTTGTTTTGATGAATGTACCAGAGGAGAACTTGAATGTTTCTTAGAGGATACATTTAAAATGAACAAGGAGAAATCACCACTCACCCTAAATTTCCTGCAGCTCTTAAGTAGCTCTAGAATTGGGTTTGCAGTGCCAGGGGCCAAATCCCTGCTCCCTTTCAGATCCAAATGCAGACATTCACATCTCCTAAGAGTAGCTGTGCAATAGCTACTTGAGCAGGAGAGACCTAAAACCACTTAAGCATCTGCTGTTGTGCTTAAGCATTTTAGATGTTGAGAGTGCAGAAGAGCCTCTTACTCATCAAAGCCTCATAAGGATACACAGACTCAGTGTACCAGCCAGGACCTCAAAGGCATTTCTGTTTACTCAAAACATAACAGTCACTGTACAGGTTAAAACAGCCACCCAGTTTATACAGAGTTTAATGCCCTCTGTACTGGGGGAAAGGGACAAAAACCTGACTTTTCCCTTACTTTGAAGAGTGCTTTAACCACCACAGGCACATAAAGATCTATAGGAAGGGAAAATCTTAATTTCTAATTCCCCCATACACACTGTTTCATTTGTTCCCTAAAATAACTGCTCCAGGAATTGAAGCACAGCTATGGAGCTTTGGTTTTCTAACTTCCTAGCTTCTCAGGAGCCTCATCATAGGCATTGAACAGATCTTTTGTCTTTCTTCAGTATAGAAATAATTGTATGAAATGCCAGTTCAACTAGGCTGGAAACTTTCTGAAGGACTTACTGCTTGAAGTGAATGCCTTGAGTGTAAAGAAGACCTTAGAGAAGACAGAAAATTTGTTGTTCCCTATAGTAGGTAAAATTCAGAACTTCTTGAAGGAGGAATTAAGATGCATTCACATGGAACTTGGCAACTAACTGTAACAGCTTTTCTATCTCCCCTCCTGATGACATCTCATTACTCCAGAGAAAGAGGATATTTTGATAGAAAAATTGCACAGCAAACAAGTTGCCAAAAGCTCAACAGATGCTTGAGAATATCAAGTATCAAGTTCAAGCCTTTTCAAGGACAGAGCTTTTCAGAGAAAAGCAGAGCTTCTCTGTCTTTCACAGGAGCTGGGTTCAGCAGAAGGCTGATAAACAGATGTGAGAAACCAGCACAGGAAGGAGGCTGCAGCACCCCTGGCTAACAGCCCACAGTGACAAGTCAGGTCTGATGCAAAAAGATTGAAAAAAAAAAGGGACAAAAGGGAAAAAAAAACAAACCCCCAACACAACCACCATCTTAAAGCAGTGTCAGGAGAAGCCAGCCTACTCTGCCGAGCACCTTGTGTAGCATCTTATGCTGTTAAAAACATTCCTAGCTGACAGACTGGAAAGCTCTTGAACACAAGGAACCAACGCTCAGACAAACAGATGATGTAATTAAGTAGTTTAAGTTGCTAAGCTTCAGAGAATTTATGTTTGAATTGAAAAGTGACAGTATCTGTCTCAATAGAGCACAACTCCACTTTCCCATTACATCATTTCCCATTCTAACACACTTAAACATCTACTCAGCAGCCAGCTTCCTAGCTGGAACAGGTTCACACTGTCTACTTTTTAAAGTTATTTCCAACATAGAACATTATTCCATCTTAAAAACAAACAAAACAAAACCCCTCAACTAGTTGTTTGAAGTCTTACTTTACCAACTTTCAACATTCAAAATGTTTTGTCTAAAGAACCAGCCACATTCTTATAAGCACTTCTGGCTGCATCTAATCTATGTCAGACTACCACTCATGCAATTGCACTTTTAAATCCATGGTGCAATCTGGCTATTTGCATGTAAAAGCAGTAGTAGTAGTCATGATCATCCAGGAAAGTCCAACTTCACCAAAACTAAGGCTCAAAACCCAGTGAACTCTATTTTTCTTTGTCTTGGTGAAGATCATGGGATAATTTGTACCCTAGCATTAATCATTTTGAAGCTTTTTTTTTAATTGTAAATTGAGTATATTGGATAGATTTCAGTGTGATAACAAGTGGCATGGATACTGTAATCCTTAAACAGGTATCTCATGTCTGCTCACTAACTGGAACAACCTTCTTCCCATTAGAAATCCAGTTGTAGATTGCCAGGTTTCCACAGTCCATGACAGTGCTCAGAGCAACATCTGAGACTTGGTTGGGTGCCAGAGGGGCACTTGTGGTTTATCCACTGTAAAGAATGTCTACACCAGCTTGTCAATCATACAGCTGGACAGGGAAGGCACAATCTCAAAGTGTTCCATTATTCTCTGGCTGGCCCAGGGGTGCTGCCTGGCAAAGATGTCATTATGTCATGACAGAAAACATGAGAGGTTGACAAATTACTTCCCTGACTGTTGCTCATCATCAGCTAAGACTGATTATGACCAGTGCTGCACCTTTGCCTCCACAACTGCTTGGCTTTCCCTTTTTCCTTTCAGCTCATGCCTAGACTGCTTGCATTCTGCTCAGCCTTAAACTACTTTGATTGAAATCTTCATTATAAGTTGATCAAACTTGGTTGTGGGTCTGTTGCTGTTTGATAGCTAAAGAACCCCTGCTGTGCAGCATAAGAACATACATATGCACAGGATAGTGCAAGCCAACTGACACTTTATATGAATTTTTATTCTATTAAAAAGTCATGGGAACAAAAAAAGTAGAGGTCCCATCTTCCAGCAGACTAGGGAACACTTAATTCTAGAATTAAAGCTCTTGGCAAGACAAAGATATTTACTACTCCATTATTTGGGTATTTCAAGCCTGCCTCTGGGGACTTTTCACTGTCAAGAAATTAAAAAAAATCCTGTCACCTACATTCTTAAGAAGATCATGTTTCTAAGGTTATAAAATACTGAAGGGGAGCAATAGAGGATCCTCTTTCTTCTTTTACCATACAAATAAAGCTTTCAAATATTAATCCAGAACTTTATTCATTCAAGAAAGGGAAAATTTGCTCTAGATGGAAACCCACGTTAAATATGATCCAGCAGATTTTGGATTGCCTGCAGCATCTCAAAGAGATGCACAGGCATGTAAAAGAAATCACCTTAAACTCAGTAAACATAAAATCAGGACACCAAGGAAAAAAAACCCCAACCTGTCTGGCCAATAATCAGTCTGAGACAGATACTATAATCAGAAACAGATTACGTACATGTCAATTATGTCATGAACTGCCCTCAACCTTGATGTAGGTTAAACAGGTGTTTCTGGACTTAACATCCCAGAATAGAAACATATGGAAAATGAAAGTGATTTCTAGATCCTGATAAGGTTAAAAATATTACAAACTTTTAGCTTTTATTGAAAATTAAATATATTAGCAAAAGCAAGATTTAAGAAATATTTTACAAATGATTTACATACAAGAAAGCCAGTATCAGACACACTCACAAATATGCAAACCTTTAATTACAAAAAAGTACCTATTGGCAGCATGATGCTAACCTTGCCACTGCAGTGTGCTCTACTATTGATATGAATAAGGCATAGAATTCACATTTGCACCAACTTAAAAATTCAAATAAAACTTTAAGCTTTTAAATCCTGGATGCACAATCCCCAAGACACACACACACACACACACACACACACACACACACACACTCTAAGATTTCATCTTCTAAGCTCTACAAGTGTGTGCTCTGGAAGAACAGCCAGCCTGAAAAGCCACATAGAAATGTAACTGATACTAGCATTTAGTTTTCAGTTTCCTCTTTAACATGTACAGGCCTAGGTATGTAAACCATATTCACAGTTTAAGTATTATTAGACATAAGTACCTTTTTTTTTTTGCATTTGTTCCTTTGAATTGGCTCTCAAGTTCAGCATATAGTTCATAATGTCACCTGTTTGTGATGCATACATTTACAAGATAACTTAAAAATCTGTGCCATATGAATGGTCAAGATAATTCAACAGGAATAGTAATAATTCATCAGTGACATTCAATACTCTATTTCAAATATTTGTGCAAACAGCAAAAGAACAGTTGTATGAGGCAAATATTTTCAAAACCATTAATACCTCCTCAATGTTGTAAACTTGGACTGTCAGCCATAAGTCCTGCACTCCCCACAGCTTTAAAAAGTCAGTGGCTGAAATGATCAAGTCTCAGAAAGGTTCTCTTCCACATAGTGCAAATGGTAACATGAAAAACATGTCCAGCTGGATTGAGTCTGTGCAATTGTCAGGGGCCTTGAGTTGAGAGGGTGAGGAAGAGAGAGAAAAAAGTTCCATTACACTTTTCAAACCAGCTCCAGATGTGCAAAGGCAGCAAAATTTCCAGCTGCTACTACAACCAGAACAGAGTAAGTTGTCAGGAAGACCCAGGCAGTTAAGTCACTTGGACTGGTCTCTAGAAAAATATGTGAGTATATGTTGGATTTTTATCAGACGGTCTTTCAAAGACATCATGGAGAGAACTGACAGCTGGTATCTGGGGTCTACTGGGAGAACAGCTAGAAGCCACCAACACCAAGCAGGACCATTGGGCATTGCCTAAAAAGAAAATATAATTTAGTTATTCATAGCCAATGTAGTATAGTTGATTAACATAAAGACATCAAAAGACAGTCATCAGTGACAAAGATTAAAGTTTGATACTAACTAGAGAGCTCCAGATCCGTGAGATCAGAAGCATTCTGAAGGGATCTCTTCTGATCCCTCTCAAACTGAGAAATCAAATAAAGTACATTTAAGCTAAGCCTGATAAAGCAATTATTTCTAAAGACAACCAAGGGATCTCATAGCTTCCTTGGGAAATGGTGGCTAAGTACAGGACAATCACCTAATAACAAACTTCCCTGATAACAACTAAATCCACTGCCTGTCATACTACTGAAGCTTGAGTATTCTTGAAACCTAATATTTTCATTACAATTGTTTTTGTTATCTTCGAAGGACTCCTCTGCTACTTCCCAATTCCATACTACCTCCTAGACAGAGCAGGAATACTTCAATTTTCCTCTAAGTTGATGAACCATAGTATATAACATTTTCCTGTACTTTATTCAGTTCTCTACACCAAACCTAAGATGCCATGCCTAGAACTGGACAGAATACCACTCAACAGAGATCCCATCACTGCAGAAATTAATTATGTCAAATGACTTGCAAAAATATTACTGGTAATGATACATTCCAGGATGACTCTTCCTCCCTTGCATCTGTATGACACAGCTGACACATTTGACCCAGGTACTGTCTCACTAGTTATCCTGCTTTTGCACAATTACTCCTCTTTCCTAGTATGCTTTTAAAATATATTTTATTTAATTATTGTAAAATCACTTCTGAATTGATGTACTTGGTCTCCACAGCATCTACAGTCCTCCCAGAGCAGTTCATAGAGTCTCATTAAAGTATGTAGCAGATGGGTGAGGGTCAGGATCTCATAAGATCACCCTTCATATAGAGTTTTGCTTTGAAAGCCAAATATTAACATTTTTTAAATGTTATTTTTCTCCAGCCTCCACTCTCTCAGGATCTCATCAACATTAACTTTTTTTGTAATAGCAAATAAATTGCTGCAGCTACTTTAAGAAACATTTCTGAAATCCTAGCAACTGCAGCAGTTTATGTCACTAGCTCAGAGAAGAGGGAAGTGTTGCTTGTAATTACATCTTTGCCAAAGGTTTCTGCCTGCATGTTTCACTGATTTTTTTTTGCTTGAATTCTAACAGCTTTACACAGAACAACAGTTTAAAATGCTACTAGAACTTAAAACTAGTTAACTGAGAACACTTCTCTCCCCAGCAGCATATAATCTTTTCCTGTAAAAACTGTTAAACAGTGATAGAATTGCCTCTTTTTCCTCTCATAAAAGGAAAAAGATTCAAGCCTTATTGCCTTCAAGTTTGAGAAAAAGAGTGTTGGTTTGTTGTCTTTTGTTTGTTTTTTTTTCTTTTAATGTTTCAGTTGTTAAGAGGGTTTTTGTTTCTAGACATAAGCACTAATAACTGATATCAAATGATATCTCACCTGTATATTTTCCTCCCTGTCAGGCATTGGCCCAAAGTGCTGAAGAATCTGGGTGCGAAATTTGTTTCTCAAGTTTTGGAACCAACTGCAGGCCTGATTGTAAACAAAATTGTGAAGTTCTCTCAGCTTCTTTAGTTCTTCTCCATCAGCAACCTATAAAAGGAATGTTATGAAAAGAACACAGTTTAGGTGTTTAAGCTAAAAACAACCCAAAACAACTTTAACTATATTTAGATACATTCCTTGCATTCTCTGAAACCTGCTAATGACTGAATAGTAAAGAAATCCTGTAATATTTCAAGTTACACCTTCAAACTATAGTTAAAACAAAACCCACAGTATTTCTTTCTTGCTTCATAATAACAAAAAATTAAGCTATCTTCCATTTCTTCTATGTGCTGGCAACTGAAACTTCCAGGGGTCTAAAAAACTGAAACAAAGCTCACAAAAACAAGCAAAAAAATTTAAGATACTAAATACCAGTGAGTACTTAGCATTCTGGATACCTTAACATCTTCCAAATACTCAATGTCTGCAGTGCAATAACCATCTTTCATCCCTCTCTGTAGAACTCTAAACCTCTTTCCACCAACTGTATCCACAACAGACCGTCCATCAGGTAGAAAATGAACATTCCTGATTTGCAGCATGCAGCCATAATCTGCAAAACTAGAAAAGAGACCTCGTCAGCAATTACTTCTGCAGTAACACTTCTTCTAATTTAAAAACCAAAACACACATTTCTGCAGTAACACTTCTTCTAATTTAAAAGGCAACTAACAAAACACACACACACACACCAACCAACCAACCAAAACACAGCCACCAAAAAAAACCCAAACAACAAAACCAACAACAACAACAGAAGAACAAGAGATAAGAACCTTAGATGAGAATGTAAACCTACCCATTTTGAGAATCACTTATACACATCCCAAACTGTTTGGTTCCAGTTTCTATACTTCTGCGGATCATCAGACGGTATCTTGGCTCAAACACGTGGAGAGGGCAAGGCACAGTAGGATATGCCATAGTGCAAACAAACATTGGAACATTCTTGGTCAAGCTTCAAGAAAACAAAGAAATGAGTCTTGAAAATCCAAATACTGAGCTATGCCAAGACAATTCATTTTTTCAGTGTGTTTACTATATTTGAGGTCACAAAGCACTCTTCAAAGTTTAATATTTAGCACATTGTAGTCAATTTCATGAACATTAAAAACACAGATGACAGTGATTGAGGATGTACTGATCTGAATGCAAACTGCACACTAAGCCTCATAGTTATCATCTAGTCTGTATCTCCTCATCAGTTGTGTTTTTCCCTTTTTGTTTTAGTTTCAGGCATATAAGCCATTATGCCCTCAGAGCCACAGCTTTCCTGGAACTAAAAAGTTATTATATAGTAGCTAGGTCACCTTTTAGATTATTTTCAGTTAGAGACTCCAGATGCAACTTGGGGAATAAATTTTAGCTTATAATATGCCTCAGCAGGCCTAACTGAAAAGGTAAATATTTTTAATTTTTTTTTTTTTATCAAGTATATACTGTTGATACTTGACACAAACAAATTAGTATTAAACCCTGACATGGTATTTTAATTCCTTTTAGACTATAAAACATAAATCTAAAGCATGGGTTCTGTTACTTAAGTTGCATTACAAGAGTTTTAAATAGTCTTCCAACATTCATATCTACCATACATGATGCTCCATGTATCTGAAGAGCTATACTAGAGATAAATATCAAGATTACAAAAAAATAATCCCAACATTTTCATCACATCTGTATACAATTCATGTATATCATTAACTGCTCTAAAAGACATTCAAGTATCTGAGACTCTGCAGCCAACTCAGGATGACAAATCCATTAACAGAAGCAAAGCTGAAGTTCCATGGCAGATCACACAGAGAAACAGAAAGGCAGAATGTTTTTTGTAGCAGTCTTAAATAGTAGCAGTGGGATGGTTTTAAGTGTGGGGGGTTTTTTTTATTTCCACTGGTTAAAAACCTATTAATTTTCTGAAATCAACATTTCAGATACTGAATTAACAGGTGTATTGTTCTTGCATCCATAATATGCCATTATTAACAATCACAAAATGATAAAATATTTCTTAAAAGTACTTCCATACTAATATTTTCAGGATAACAGACAGCAAACTTACTTTGAGTGTTCAGCAGTTTCTTCAGCATGGATTCTTTTTCTCTCAAATAATTCATCAGACAAATATTTCATTATTAATTCCTCCAGCAGTTCTGTGATAGTGTATTTTCTGCTTGCAAGGTACTGTAAGCAAGGGAAAAAGAATATTTTTTTCACATATATTAACAAAAGGCTTGATAAAAAGCAGTGTTCATTTAAGAGTATGATAGATTAAATGGGTAAAATTAGATTTAAACCAATGAAAACTCACAGCTCTGAAGTTCTTATGTTTCACTACTTAACAGGTAATGTTACTCTAATATTTGAAAATGAGATTCTCTACTTAGTTATTGTCTGACAACCTGAGTGTCTAATTCACTTTGTATTTCTAAACTTTGAGAGAAAGAATCAATTTCCCATGTTATAGAGCCATACAAATAAGGAAAGTGCACAGAAATCAGAAAGGTTTTACTGAATACTTACTCAAAGTTTACAAACAGGATTTAATTACACCAATAAAGTAGATGGTCACAGAAACCCTGAGACAAACCTAATCAATTTGCACTGACAGGTTTGTCTCTTTTTTTTTTTTTTTCTAGAAGCAACTGTTAACCCAAGTGAAACCAAGTTGTTGGGTTTCAGTCAAAGAGCCTTTAAAATTACACAGTAATTGTAACTGAGCAGCAGTACCTCTTTCAAGCTCTCCTTACAGAGTGGACACTGAGGAGCATGGTCTAAACACCTTTCCAAGCAACCCTTGCAAAAAGTATGTCCACAGGGGGTTGTCACTGGCTCATAGAACAGCCTGAAACAGAGTTACTACAGTTAGATACCATCTGACAAGCATGCACTTGGCTAAAAAAAAAAGTGTTTGAGTGAGCTTTTTAAACCTCTTACAGACTAGTTATACCATAACAATGCAGAGAAAAATTAATCCCATGTCTCCTATTTTTTTTACTCTATACTGCAGTTTGCTTCCACTTCACCACCACACTACATTATTATTGTTTTCTGAGGAATCTGGACACATTTCAGTACTCTAAATATCAAAGCATTTATCCCAATGTACAAAGGTTTTTGTCTTACTTTATAGAGATTCAGAATATGCAAAATTAAGTGATTCTTTAAGGTGCTAAGTTGTTTTAATAGCAGCATCACATACTAGTAACATAACTGTTGACAGTGTAGTACATGCCATATGTTTTAAGATAGTTATTCTTAAAACCAAGACAACTTAAGAAGAGCTTTCAAGCACTTTATCTACATTTAAGTAGACCAACATTATGAAGTATTTGTATCTCCACAACAGATTCCATCCTGTTAAAAGTTATCACTTAAAAATGCCATGTTTAATTTAAAAAGCAACTTGATTAAAATAATGTTCTCTTACAAAGCACTATAGCAAGCAATACATTTAAACAGGCATTTCACTGCAGGGAGAAGAGGAAGGCTGAAAGTTACTGACTGGTATTAGAACCTCTCACAACATGTAAACACCTCTGTTTATACAAGTAACAGATATGTAGCTAAGAGATACTGAATCAAGAAAAATCTTACCTCATACATAGTGAGCACTCAAAATCAGAGGCATCAATCAAATCCCCTGGAATTGTTCCAAAAGCCAGTTTCATGTCCCTTTTTGTACTTTCTAAGAAAAAGCAGGACAAAACACTCCTTTAAAGAAAGGCACGAGACAGTAAATACTTGAAATAATGAAGGGACTAACTGTTTACCTCCTTGCTTTTTGTGTTTGTTTCTCCCATCTTCACACACAATTGTATCTTGTTCTGAAAACGAAAGCTTTCTTTTCAACAAAGCACCTTTTTCTTGGCCAGAGAGAAGGGGCTCAGAAGACACTCTCTTCAAGCCATCTTCCTTGGCAAGGTCTTTTGCAGAGTTAAGAGCATGGGCAGACTGTGCACGATTTAAACTTCCACTGACAGGTTCCAGTACATCTGATCCTCCTAAACTCTGTAATGGGAAGATGAACTGTAGTTAAACAGCAACACTAATCTAAACATGTAAGAGATGAACATGTAAAGCTATAAAACTCAAACTGACAGTTTATCAGCTAACTAGAGATACTTGCTACCCTCTAATAAACAGTTCACTGGAATGAAGAGTCCAATGCTGCAAACAAAAGCATATTGCTCCCAAATAGTTCTTTTATTCCAATTTAGCCAGGTACAGAAAGGCAGGATTTCATCTGGAAAGCAAGTGTGATGAACAAGGGTGTCAGAATATGTGATGTTTGCATTATCAGCCAAAGAGAAAAGTTATGCCAACCTGCTCTGGACAGAGGCGTATGCTGCAGTAGGGATCAGTCCCCTCACAACCGAGTATGAAAGGTTTATTCCGAACATGTGGTAAATTCCAAGCAGATTCTTTCAGACTCTCTCCTAACTTCTCTGGTGACAGCACATCACACAACGTCTAGAAAACAAACAGCTACATGTTTATAATAATGGAAGAGGAGCTAGACAAAGCTTTACTATAGAACTACATACCAAAAATTACTTTATATGACTTTATCCTCATAAACAGAGCTTTATTTACAAGCAGAAACCTACTTATCTATATTATAAAGAAAATATCTAGAAAACTTTTCTACTACAAGCAGGTGAGCTTTTTAAATGGAGCTAGACACTATCAATTCAGTATCACACAGTCCTTCAATGTACATTTTTATTATCAAAGAACCCCTACTGTGCTCTAGGCACAAAAGAGTTGAACTTGGATTATTTAACTTGCTGCCTGCTTTCCAGTTTTCTACTTTTTCATTTAGTAACATCAAAAGCAAACTTACTTTTAAACATGAACTTAAAAGGTGTACATTAGGCCTATCTCTTTGACATAGTATAACATAGCTCAAGAGAAACTTCTGAACCTTCTCTGTGTGTATTCAAGACTTTTAGATGCTCAAACTCTACCATAATGGGAGATTTAAAAATGAATCAAGTCAGAGATAGTAATGCAGTTTCATAAATAAAAATTACCCTTTCTACTTCTAGCTTGGCTGGAAGAAAGTCCTCATCAAGGGCTAAGCACTGTAGAAACAGCTGTAAGGCATCACCTACAAAGCCAGAGTCTTGCAGCACTTTTCCTTTCCGGAAGTAGACCTGAAAAGCAGACACCATGAAGGTAGAACTGCAGCATTCATCTCACAGACAAGAGCCACAACACTCATGACAACAAACTGACAAGCTTCAGCTGTGCCCAGGGTGGATGATCTATATCCCTTGTCTAACATACATGCCCTACAGCACTTGAAAAGTCAAGGGATGCTTTGGCATTAGCCTCCTTCCAGTGACTTTGTTTTTCCTTCCACAAAGGGTTAAAAACCTGACTAGGGCTGAATCCACAGAAGGCTTCAATTTTCCCTTTCTGTGAGCCTTGGGAAGGGAAGAAGAGGGACATAAAAAGCAAAATATTACATAGCCTCATACAGCAGCCTACAGGATACCCTTTTCATCCTCTGTTTCATTAAAAACTTGATGGTTCCAGTCTGCAAACAAAGGAATCCACAGAGCCATTCACTCCTTACATACACCTTAATCTATATTCTTAACACAAAGCAAATGCACTTCTGGAATTACTTCTTCCAACTTTTTTTTTTTTATTCTTGAATACTAGGCAGCAGCTGGGGCTGGGGGGGAAGGGAACAAAAAAAACCCACAACACACAACTGTATTTTCTCTGAAAGAAAAAGGAAGGGAGGGGAAAAAAGACTATTGAATTTTGCTGAACCTACCTATAACTATCTGACACTGGAATTAAGAAGCCCATTATCCAACTTACACAATGTAAAAGTTACATTTGCAATAATAGAAATCCAAGTTAAAAAAAACCAACAAAGTTAGATAAAATACAATTATCTAGGTGTATATGATATTTTGGATAACAGGCCTGAAACTGAACTCAATTTTTTTTTTTTTAAATCCACCCAAACCAAAGCACCACCAAAAACAAAACAACACAAACACACACACACACACAAAACACAAACACAACCCTCCAAAACACCACCAAAAAACCCCAGAGTGCTGTTTCTATGTAAGGACTGCCAGCATTAACAGCAGCATCTGTTAAACAAAGCTGTCAGATGGGGGCATGCCTGATCTTTGATGGATTTGGGCAATTTCACTAAGATGCATCCTGAGGAAGGAAAGTAACCAAGCTAATCCTTCTCTTCCAGCCTATTTTCCTACAGATAAAAAAGTTAGAGGAATCTATCAGCAGTTAAGTGATCTTAAGTAAACTATCCCAACTCCAAGTACTGGAGCCACTAAAAAAGGCCCCAAACACACGTGTAACTTTTTTTAGCCAACACTATTGCAAAATAATTTATTGCTTGTGCTAAATATTTGATTATTTGTTAGCATTTGGAAGAGAAAACTGTGTTGTGCTATTTATACACAAGCCAGTTTACCAATAAAACTCAAAAAAAAAAAAAGAAATGTTGAATTAACAGAGCCAAAATTCTTGTGCTGACTGGCTCACTTATATGATATTCTCAAGGAAGAGAAAATGCTCCCAATGCTCTGACTTTGGGAAATACAATCAAAGTGTGAACACCTGAGGGAAGTGCAAGGCTTTAGGACTAACTTGTACTTAGTGTAAGAAATTTTAAATCTCTACTACATCAACCTACCACACAGACCTCAGAAGTTCTGCTTTGAAATAACTGAAGGCAGCTGCACAATTTCAGCCAACCATCAAGTCCAATAACATTAAGCTGAAATTAAGTTTGTAAATATTTAATGACTTTTAGGGGAACACATTAAAATGTTCTTATAAAGAAATTAAATAATCAATAACCAGTAACTACAGACAGAACAAAAGTACCTCATAATACTCCCCAAGAAGTTGGTTCTACTGCACTTAACCCTTTGTCCAAAGGCAGCACCTCATGTTGTGATACAAAATAATACCTGAAGGTTTTGAAAAGCTAAATAAACAGTTCCAAGTAGATTTATCAATGAACTCTATCCTGCTTTCTATCATCAGCCTGTATCATATAAGTATTTTAAGATACCTTTTAGCATTTTGTATGACTTGTAACATTTAAGGTAGCTGACCTAGGTTCTTAACTAGATGCAAAAATAACTTCTAATTCATCAATGTTATAGCTAAACAAATATTTTTTTTAAATGAAGAGTTCATAACTTACCTCTGGCCAATTTGGCATTTTAGAAATAACAAAATTTAGATCTTCTATGGCTGTTTTATATTCTTGGAGGCCAACATATGATTCAGCTCTGTAAATTCTTAGCATCAAGTCACTGGAATCTGAAGACAAAAAATTAAGTAACATTTTCAATAATTCAGAAATCTGTAGCTTAATTAGATATGCTTTCACAGTGGTATGTCATAACTTTTTTTGTACCATACTTTCAAAATTACTGGAGTGCATTCTCCCCAACCCTTAGTGATTGAGTAATAAGTGGCAGTAATTCCAGATACATTTTTAAATATATATTCTAAAAGACCTACTGTTGAGGCTGACAGAATAAAGTATTGCTTAGTGCTATAGAGACAACAAAAAATGAGGTAAACAAGACTTTAGCTTTACAGTACACCCATTCAACCCTAGAAACCCGGAAATTCATTGTATTACATAAAAAATTTAAGTATTATGAAGTTTGCTTTCAAATATTCAAGTTTTTTATTTAGATTGTCATTTGTTTTTATAATGCCTGACCCTGGTGGGACATCCAGGTGCCACTTTCACAATGGCATTTAGCTGGTAAGTACCAGAAGCAGGATTTATCACTAGGCAGTCTGAGAAGAGAGCCCCATGGTGAGGAGCTGTACTAGTGGAACTTCTGCACTGGTAAATCATTGTCCTGTGTGCAGTACAGACAAGTGCTCATGTCCAACATACAGCATTTGGTACCTTTCCTAAAGCAGCCTCCAGATGGGGAGCACACCCATCTCCACTGCCATTCAAACCATGGGGTTTTGATAACACAACTAACTAGTTGTTCTTTATCTCAATTTATTTTTGAATACACCCCTGTTTTTTCAATGAATGAGATAGTCAAGCATTTTAGATACAGTAAAATGCTTGTATAAACAGAAGTCTGGGAAACTGACTTCCACGCTAATTCTGCAAACAGAACTACTCTGAAGCCTGCTGTCCTGTGTTTTGTGCTGTTGCTTTTACAGCCTAGCAAGGCAGGAGCCCACATCAAACTCTTCAGACCCTTCTTCTGTTTTATTTGACTTTTTGGTGTCCAGCAGAGTTAGTATCAAATCCTTTCCTTCAGAGGTATCAGTAAGCCTGAGTCTTTGTTCTCTGACAAACTACCTATTTGCACATAATCAGGAGATGATCCTTTTCAGACTTTCAAATGTATAACATGACCTGGGGAACTTCAAACTTTATTTTCTGGGGGAAGGATGAAGGGTAGTTTAAAGACAAAAACGTGAGTTCCCAAGTCTACAGCAGGTGGATATTCTACTTTTTTTTTTTCTCCAAAAGAGAAAAGCATGAGTGCAACTGAACTGGTACAAAACAAAGAGCTATACCAAGGAGTTTAATGAGGAGCCCAGCTCTGCTGCTGCTGCTAACTCACAAATGCTGACAATGAATGATCAATACATTTAACAAATTGGGTCTAAATATTTACAAGACCAAAGGATCTAAAGTTTACATGTCCAGTTTTGCAACAGTAATTTAGTTTCTAGGGCTTTTATTATGAAACCATCATTTTTTCAATGTTTCAGCAGACACTGTAATGTTTGCCACCAAAACAGAGGTCACAAAACTGTTTAATATTCTCTGAACAAAGACTAAAAGGCAGAAACACACCTTGTTGTTGAATTTTCAATTTCAGTAACCCAAGATACTGTAAATACAGTAACCACTTCTAGCATACCCAAAGGCAAATATTTTTAATTAAAAAGATACCAAGTACTTTCAGTGCAGAATTGTGCATACCAGTTATTATTCAGTAGGAAAGTATACAAAAGTGTGCACACAAAACCACAAACCAACTGAACATGGTTTTTTTTTAAAATTATTATTACTTTCAAAGCATCTGCTCCAGACTGTCAGCATAAGCATTCCAATACATGGATCATCTCTGGTCTAATCCTCCATGCTTTTTACATGGTTCTTAATATATCAAATTCTTCAATGGCATGCACATCCCCAACACTATGCAGAGAAGCTTTAGGACACAGTATTTAATAAATTATCTAACCCCAGTGATCAGGGGTTAGAACACACAACCCATGGGAAGAGGCCGAGAGAAAACTGGGCTTATTTAGTGAAAAATCATTCCTAAATGCATGAGAACCCAAGAGCCTTCCTGAATCTAAGAGGAGACTACTTAGAAGATGCCTTACAGGGGGAAGAAATGAGACAATGGTTATAAACAGAATCAAGGGCAGTTCAAACTCAGAAATAGGAGAAAAAAAATCACTGTGAAGATAATTAACTTTTGAGCAGGTTGCCCAGAGAGGCTGTGGAATCTTCATTCTTGCAGGTTTTCACAACCCAGCTTGACAAAAGCTAAAGCTGCTCTGAACTCAGTGTTTGTTCTGCTCTGAAGAGGAGGCTGAGTGGTCAACAGCCACAGAGGGCCCCTCCAGCAGGAGGGAGTCTGTGATTCAGACCAAACTCAAGACTGTTACCTGCGTGTTTAGGATACTTGATTAAAGACAAGCTGCACATCTATTTTAATCCAATAGACTTCTTTTAACTAAACTATGTCATTTTAACCCCTGCAAGGAGTATATTAACCATACAAATGGTAGCATTCCTCATGTTTTTCAAAAGTCACTTTCAGATGCTCTGAGAAATGTAAGAAATCTATGAAAAGATGCCATTTGAGTAGAGTTTTAGTGCCAGTGCCTTATGAAGGATGTCAGATTTTATCACAACTGAACTCTCTCTGCATTAAACGAAGCAGAGAAATCAGCAGCAGGGAAACTCTGGAACAGAATGTGGTTTATTTTAGACAAGAATTACATTTCTTATGCTATACCTTTTCCACCTCTAAATGCTTTCAAGATTCATATTCTGAAGGAAGATAGGAAGTGTATCAGCAGCTATTAATTAGTTCTCTATCAGCCTGAAATCACCTACAGTTTCTAATTGTGAGCTTAAGCATTTAATGTATGTCTGCATTCTGATTCATTAATTTCTTTACTATCTTTAAGACAACACTTGGAATACTAGTAGTTTTCAAGAGTGCAGACACTAGTACAACTGATCTTAAACTGAGGTTCTAGCACATGCACTCAATTTGATTAATAAAATTTTGGATAAGCATCACAGTTAGTAATTTTTTAAAACCCATTTTAAAGCCGAAAATTTAGATGCAGCTTTACAAAAAAAAAAAAGGAATTAAAATTATTTCCCCTTGGATATCTAAATTCTAGCACTAAATCCATAAAAGAAATATTAAGTAGTTTGTAGAATTAATTTTGTCTTTTATCCTTTCAACACAATCTTGAAACATGAAACAGGACCTCTGAAAAAAATCTGTGATCCATTAACAGGTTCATCAGTTTGCACCCTGAAGACCACCAAGTTTTTTCTTCATTACTTACATGAGTCAATGCTATACTTCAGAATACAGAAAGGAAAAAAATGTCTGCTTCTTACAGTTCCAAGACTGAAAATAGACCAGCCACTTTCTCAGGTCACATATATCCCATACCCTACATTTTGCAAACACCCTGGCAAATAACATAGAATTGAAGGCCACAACTCAACCTCTTTAAATTAGGTTGCCAGCAGGCATATAAAAACGTATCTGAGATTTAATCCCACCTACACTGAAAACAGTTTATTCTGGAACTGGATCTAACGTATCTCCCCAGAACAGTTGGAAGGATTAGACTTATGCAAAGCTTTTCTTCCCTCCCCCCCCACGCTGCAGGTAACTACACAACATAATACACTTCAATCTGTAAAAATGTTAATTCCTAAAATTCTGAACAGAAAGAAAACTCTACAAATGAAAATGTTAAGCTCAGGGGTGACCCAGCGTTAAAAGTTACAGCTGAACAAAAACAACAAAGGAATCTGTCGCTGGATCCACCCAGGTATATCAGTCACACAAATGGGACTCCCTCTAAAAGACTAAACTTGGAAAAACTGACCCTATCCCGAGGGTTCGTGGTATCACACACTGCCTGCAATCGAAAACGGGGCAGGCTGAAAGCGTGCCTCTACCCTCCTGTTTTTGCACCCTCTCTAAACAGTATATTATAAAACTTCAACCACACCCACCTATGATGTCACTGCCATTACACAACCTGTCCCCCCTCCATGCCTGTCTGCTTATGCAACTGGGCCCGGCCTGCTGGGAATTGTCTTGGTGACACTTAAGACTGAAAATAGGTCTTTCTCGGGAAACAAGGTTAAATACAGCAACACCGTTTCTCCTGTCTGTGCATCAGCGCTTACTGGAAACAAAACCAAATCCCACAAAGTCTTCTGTAAACAGGTCCCACGAAAGCACGTGGGGAGGAGAAACCAAAATAGATGAAGTGGAGCACGCTGGACGCTCCTCCGCGCCTAAGTGTACCCCACTAGGAAGCCTGACGCTCAGCTGAGATCCGAACAGCTGCGAGTCCCGCCATCGGTCCCTCCACTCCAGCGGCTCACGAGGAGGTTCGTTGAAACCTCTCAGCAAACTCCAGAAAACTTCCGATGTTCTTTATGGGTCCCGTTTCCATCACTGACGGCCTCAGCAGTCGGAGAAAGTGACTGGAGAGTAGGAGGGAGACGCACACCCACCTGCCCCGCACACCCGCCACGCTTCAGCCCCCTCGAGCCCCGCCGTGCGCTGCTGCCAGCTCCTCACTGTCCCGCCGGGACG
>JANHGL010008332.1:0-14354 GCA_024611195.1 Ceyx melanurus
AAGCGCCGGGGGCAACCCCGTTCCGGGAAGCAACGGCAAAGGCGGCGGAGGCGGAGGGGCCGGTAACGCAGCGGGAGTGGGCTCGGACCAGGATCGGGTGAAGCGCCCCATGAACGCCTTCATGGTGTGGTCGCGGGGCCAGCGGCGGAAGATGGCCCAGGAGAACCCCAAGATGCACAACTCGGAGATCAGCAAGCGCCTCGGGGCCGACTGGAAGCTGCTGAGCGACGCCGAGAAGCGACCCTTCATTGACGAAGCCAAGCGGCTTCGGGCAGTGCACATGAAGGAGTATCCGGATTACAAATACCGGCCCCGAAGGAAGACCAAAACCTTGCTGAAGAAGGACAAATACTCGCTGCCTGGCAATCTGCTGGCCCCGGGAGGGGGTAATGCGGTGAGCAGCCCCGTCGGAGTGGGGCAGAGGATTGACACTTACGCCCACATGAACGGCTGGACCAACGGGGCTTATTCACTGATGCAAGACCAGCTGGGTTACGGTCAACACCCGGGCATGAACAGCCCCCAGCTGCAGCAGATGCACCGCTACGATATGACGGGCTTGCAGTACAGCCCCATGATGTCCACCGCTCAGACCTACATGAACGCCGCTTCCACCTACAGCATGTCCCCCGCCGCCTACGGCCAGCAGCCCTCCACGGCCATGAGCCTGGGCTCCATGGGCTCCGTGGTGAAATCCGAGCCCAGCTCGCCGCCTCCTGCCATCACTTCCCACTCGCAGAGAGCCTGCCTGGGAGACCTACGGGATATGATCAGCATGTACCTGCCCCCGGGGGGCGATGCCACAGACCCTTCCGCCCTACAGGGCAGTAGGTTACACAGCGTCCACCAGCACTACCAGAGTGCCGGGACTGGCGTGAGCGGCACCGTACCGCTAACTCACATATAGACTTGGCTGCTCCCGGACGGCGCTCCTTCGAAATCCTGAAACCCTCCAGAGCTCCCTGACTACAGTGGGGCGCACGGCAGTGTTGCTCAGGCTTAACACTAACTTTGCAGACATTTTTAAAAGGAAATCTGTTAGTTGTGTCGTCCCATCCCCCCCCTTAAAAAAAAAGAAAAACAAAAAAAAAACAACCCACCCCAAAACCCAATAACAGATTATTTGAGCAAGCTGTTGTTTTATTAAGAGCACAACTCCTGCCTCCTAGAAGACGCTGTGAAGTTTTCAAACCATGGCCACTTATTTCCTGGTTTCTGCTAGGCTGAACACCGTTTTATTCGCTTAAAAGTTTTTAAAATATCTTCCGGTTTGATTTATACTGTTGCAATTACGTATATATAAAAGAAGGAGCGGGCTTTTGTTTTTAAACTCAGTTGTTCACGTTATCGTTGTGGCTTCTTAAGTTTTTTTTTTCTTCCCACTTGGCTTCTGTTCACAATCTGTAGCTTTCACGATCTTTTAACTTGAGGGTTTTGTCCCTTAAAAAGAAAGGGAGGTGGGAGAGCTGTGCAGGTCGCAAACGCGTTTATTTTATTTATAGTAAGTTGTATGTCTTGTTTTTTCTTAAGCTGTAAACTTATGTAAATTGGTTTGTGAATTTTACTGTGAACCATGTTTTTGACATATCGGATGAAGAAACGTTTTAGTTTTGTTTACCGGATTTTTTCCCTCCCCTCCACCAAAGTCATCGAAATATTCCTCCCCTCCCTGTTCCTAGACCTCGTTTGCTTCCTTCTTCCAAACGAAGAGAGATCAATAAATTTTCTATCAGGCACGTCGCTAGACTCCAGGCGGTTTGTGGGGGGCGGGGGGTTCGGGCTCCTTCCTGGGGCACCCCGCAGCAGACATCGCTTTTCGGCCGGGTTTCTGCGCCTACCGCGCCGTGCTCTATTTTGTCTGGGGTGGGCAGTGGTTTCTCGAGTTGATGGTTTTTTTTTTTTTCTGAATAAAAGTGGGAGCCGGGCCGGGAAAACGTCGTTGTGCTGCTGAAGCTGCCGCTGCCTGAGCTGCCGGCCACTTGTTGCCTCTCCGCCCGGCTGCTTTTTCTCAGCCGACGGGGAGGGAAGCGGGTTACACAGAATCCCAGAGCACGTGTGCCTCGTTTTTGTTTTATTTGTTTGGTGGGTGTTTTGTTTTTTGGTTTGGTTGGGTTTTTTTGTTGGGTTTTTTTTTTGTTGGTTTTTTTTTAGGGTGTTCCGTTGTTTCACTGTTGTTTTGGTTTGTTTTTCTTTAGAGGATTTTCCTAGAAACCTGAGCTCACCTAAAATATTTACAAAAGTAATACCCTTTGGGGAAGTCTTAATTAGAACCTATTAAAAATTAATGGTTACAGGAGTCCCCAGAGGAAATAAATAATTTAATCTTTGCAGTATGTTTGACGAGTGTGTTTTTAATCTGGACAACTTTCCTCCCCCAGGCCGGGGTCTGTGTTCCTCGGGGTTGCGTTTCAGCCGCGGTGCCGCCCAGGGGTTTGCGGGTCTCCCGATGATCCCGCGCTCTGCCTTTTGGGCTCAACCGCTCAAGTAACGCCCGGGGGCTCTCCTGGCCCCGGGGCTCTCCTGGCCCGTGGATCCCGCTGGAGCCGGGGCCGGACTCGGAGCTCCCCGGGCTCAGATCGCCCTTCCAGATGCTCAGTGCCACATCTTCACGGGACTCTGCCTGCCGTGTGGTTCCGCGAACGTTTCTGCTGTTCGTTTCGGTGCAGAAGACAAGGGAAAGGGGACGGTGGTTTGATTGTTCGGTTTGGGTTTTGGTGAAAGGGGACCGCTGCTCGACTTCTGAACAGCCACTGCAGGGAGATTTTCGCCCCTCCACTGCCCACTTGCGGTAGCCGAGCTTTGCCGGGGGCAGCGGGAGCCGCTTTCCACTCCCGGCTGCTTCCCAGCCTGCGGGCCCGGGGCCCCGCACTGCTCCCACTCACGCAGCGTGGAGGCAGCGGCCCCTGCATTGTTCTCGGCCGGCAAGAACGTCCAGGCTCGGTCGTGGCCTTCCTGAGCTCTTGCAAGAGGAAAATCCATGTTCTGCAAAGCACACGTCTAGAGTCTTCTGCTCTGGTGCAGGGTGCATGGGTTCCGGGAAGGGGGAGTATTGAAAGCAGCTCCTGCAGGTCCTCAACCCAGGGAAAGACCCTGGGCTATGCACAGAACCCTCTGCACAGACAAGCCCATGGGGTCCTCAGCCCTCTGGATCTCCTGGTAAGCCCCTGACACCACACATGTCCACTGCTCAGGAACAGATGTACAACAAACGGAGTTAATTAAGAATCCAATGCGTTTAATACTCAGCTCCTTCCATAATATTTCCAGTGGAATCTGTGATGTTGCTCTTTCCTTTCTGTTCTGCTACCCATCAGGTAGGAGTGTAACTGTTACTAGCTCTGAGGAGCAGCAGCTTCATAACCCAGAGGTCTGAGAAAAGGTGGTAAAATCAGTTGTGTTGGTACTGTGCATGGAGATACCTAGGGAAGCAGCAGGTCCCATTTAATCTCAGCTGAGGGTCAAACTGCACACCAGTGCTCTCCAGGACAGCTCTGGGAGTAGAACTGTGATGATCCTGTTCCCTGAAACAGGTCTCACTCAACCTTCCCAGCCAGGCATGTGGTTCAAAAAGTGTGGGTTCCCAAGCCAGTGAGCTGCTCCCAGCACTGGAATTGTATTTGATGTCTTAAGAGTTGCCTTGCAGCTGCATTATTAGAAGTAATTATCTTCCCAGAGTTCCATGGGAGTAGATTGTCTGCAATGAAAGGGAAGAAATACTTTTCTTCTAAGGTTTAGAGTATTTTTCAGTTCACTTTATCATCCTCATATGCTGTAAACCCAAGGAGAGTGAGTGAGCAAGTCCTTGAGGGCTCACAGAGAAATGCCTCTGTAAGAACAGCTTTGTTCCAAAAGTTCATCCCAGTGCTTTGGCTTGTGGATGCTTTTCCTGAGCTGTTTTTAAAATGCTCAGACAAAATCCTGCACATTTTTTTCAGTTTCTTGGGATTGAACTTTATCCTGAAGTTCGTACATTGTGGGCAGAGCTTATGGGAAGGGTCGTGAAGTGGCACACACCACTGGATGGAAGAGAGACTCATTGCAAACTGAAAGCTGTGAAGCCAGTACTTAAATACAAGTAGAGGTACAGCCTCCTCTTCTGTGAACACGAGTGACTCTTCCATTGGAGAGCCAACAGCACAGAGGGAGATATCGCCTGAAAGAGAACTTTTCTTCAAAGAGCACATCTACATTCTTTGCTGGGACTCAAGATTTGCTTTAAGAACAAATGCAGAAACATGTTCCCTTTAGAATTCATGATGGTATGTTTTACTTGTACTGAACTTAATTTTAAAATTTTCAGTTTATTCTGGACATAGATCATTCATGCATTAAATCTAAATGCCTTTTGAGCAATTGCCATGTGGGATTTAATACTAATGCTTTCGTGGGAGAGATCAGAACCGAGCCATTAACGTTCTCAGAGAGAGCAAGTTACAAAGTATGAAACTTGTTTGCTCTGTCTCTGCACAAGATCCTACACCCCAGAAATCCACAGCACTTAGCAAAATACAGCTAAGGGAAAGGTTTGAGTTGCTGTGTGTGCAAAATCATTAGTTACTGTTCAAAAAACTACAGCCTTATCCTAGAACATCTGGAAGAGATGCAAGTGCATCCGTGGTGCACTGACTGAACATTGGGTCTGGAGAAGTTAATAATATCAGTATTGAGGTGTAATGGCAATATTTAGGTTTGTGTGGTAATAGAATGGATGAGTGGAAGATCACACTTGGTGCTACTGTTAATCTGTCAAAAACCAGCATATTGGGTTACACTGTCACGGTTCCTTACTGTAGCAAAAAGCTCGTTAGTTTAAACAAAAATTGGTATCTGAAAATATTTTACATTAACATTTTAAGACAATCTGTCTGGGGAATATATTCTAGTAATTAGCAGAGGAATCTCATTGTGGGAATTTTAAGAATATTTTCTAAACCACACATTTTTGTATTTCAGATATATATATATTTAATTATAAGAAGAATTGAATACTAAATTCAGTAAAAGGCATATGAGGAATAAACACTTGAAGAAAGCATTTATAAATCAATGTTTTCCCATATCAAACATGAGACTGAGAGACTTTCAGGAACATTAGAAAGATAAGAACTTGTATAATATTTTTCCAATATTAATGGAAGTATTATTTAAAGGGAATGAATACAGTGGAAGAGGTGCAATTAGGTGATGTTCAGAACTAGAGTGCTGCTGCTGCTATTTCCAATGCCTGCAAAAGTGAGATAGAGTTTGCTACAGCTCTCAAAAAAGAGAAATCTTAAAGAGATAAAATTTGAATCCATTTCTCTAGATTTCTCAAGGAAGGAGTGGAGAACTATTATTGCAGATCTGTTTGCGTGGGGTAATTTAGTGGTTAATGCAGATTAAATTTTCCAGAATAGTTTTCCATTTGCTTCTCTAGTGTGACTTTTTACTGATTCCACTGGACGCAATAATAATTGCGACACAGTGACTTCACGACATCATATCCTCAGGATAAGGAATTATTCTTTGCTGTAAATACCATTCACAAACACCTTCTTTGTGTTACTAACCAAGTAAACAGGTTTTCAGATTTCTTCAAAGACATCCTCAGAAGCTTTTTATCCATTTTATACCTCCTTTTTCTAGTTTCTAAAAAGAGATCTATACCTGATGAATGAAGCAGGGTAGGTTGCAATGCGTGTGAGTTTGTGTATGACAGGGCAAGAGAGTAGGGAGACCTGTTACATTAAATCTATAAAGAGCTGTATTTATATCTCCTCTGTGATTATCAAAAAGTTATGTACCACCAAAATGTTATTTAAGTCAACATTATGCTCGGGATGCTCATCTTTATTTTTGCTGCTAAGTTCAATTATACCCTATTTATGCCAGATTACTTTTATTCAGTAATACATAAAGTTAAATAAATCTAAGCATCCAATTCATCTTCACATGAAGGAGCAGATGAGGGGCTTTCACACACTACTGCCCCTGAGCCGTTTGTTTAGTTGATCTTCTGGAAATCACACCTTTTTCCATGCTTTGGCCATCATGGTTCAAATGCTGGTGGATTGGTGTAAACTCAACTGAGCTGATGGGGAGAAGTGTGAAATATAAACTACTGCATAAGCTGTGTGGCTTCCAAAGAAATGCAAAGTGAACCAGGTTCTTAGCAACCTGAAGTGCTATGTGTATATTCCACGTGCACAGCAGCTCAGAACTCAGAGTCAGGTGTAAGTCAGGAGGGATGTAGGAATAAGAGGGAAATTAAGCAATGATAAAAACTTGTGAACTTCTGCAATTTATCTCTTCTGGGGCTTCTGATTGAGACTTCTGGCCTTAGTGAGCTTTTTTCTTCTCATGAAGAATATTATGCATCTTTTCTATCCAGGCCATAGGAAATAGCACAGCAGTGATTACAACCAGCCTTCAGGATTTCCCCTTTGTGCCAGACTCAGCTTATTCACTTCGTGCATCATCATTCACAGCTTGGTGTGCTGATTTCAAAAATTCTATACATGTACTTGACACAAAGGGGAGAGACACGACATAGTGGTGGATGTGCCTTAGGTGCCTGTAACTGCTGTTCCTGAATGCCATTTGCAAGGGAAGAAATCTTGAAAGTCAATGGGAACTTCACCCATTCAGAGTTCAAGATAAGGCACTTGGCATTGATTTCATTTTCATTGAACTGCACTGCCAAATCAGAAAAGCTTCTCTTCCACAAAGTTAAGAAAAGAATCAAATCATTCTTCTATATCTTTTTTCTCTCCTCTCCTCTCCTCTCCTCTCCGCTACTCTCCTCTCCTTTCCTTTCCTCTCCTCTCCTCTCCTCTCCTCTCCTCTCCTCTCCTCTCCCTCTCCTCTCCTCTTTTTTTTTTTAAATTTTCTTTTCTTTTAAGGTTCTCTGTGCAGTTTTCATTTTAGAGAATGTAAGCAGCAAATGTCATAATAGGAATTCCTTTAAAAAATTGTACTTAATTATTGAGCAAAAAGTTCCTTTCCTTTAAACTTCAGTCTGTTAAACAGGAGAATATTGGTGAAACAGGTGTGGATTTTTAATGAGTATACCAGAGCTGGGATAGTAACTGAATTAATTGTCATGCCCCTAAAGTAAAAGGAAGTAAAAAAGCTGAATATACAAACTGGCAAATGCATCCATCAAGGTTAATTCTATGGAGTTTACCGAGGTGTTCAATAGGTCCACATGAGTTGCTGCAGCAAGGATTAGCCCTGTCTGCATTCTCTTGTGGAATGTCCTAAGAATAGCTGGAAATGTTTCTGACTTGGCTGTGTTTATGCAGAGCATGCAATGTGATAATGAAAGGGTTTTTTTAACTATTCTTAAAGTAAGGAGATGAATTTCTTGAAAAGTATTTTGCTTCCTTTTCCAGTAACTTTTCTGCTCTTCTCTCAATAGATTTCGGTCTGTATTTGTGCCAAAGGGGAATCATTCTAGCCAAGAGCAAGATGTTTTGATTCAAAGGAGTCCTGTGTGAGCAGGTACTAACATTTTTTGATTAATTATTAAAGGAAATAAGTATTTTTTTGTTGTATTCTGGTTGTTGGTGGGGTTTTTTGTTTGTTTTTGTGTGTGTGTTTTATTTCATTTTTGTTTAGACAGAAGTATAAGAAAAATATTGCTTAAGAATCTAGATTGTGGTGGTATTGAAAGATCTCCTGATGGACATTCTGGAGTAGGAAGCATTGTTTTGGCCTCTTAGCAGAAGACTGTCCATCTGTGCCGTGGACTCACTTTGTTGTTCAGTGACTGACAGGCCAAATAACAAAAGGGAGAGACTTGAGCTCCATGGAGAAACATGGCATTGTGCTAAAATCTGGCAGATCATTTGGATTTCCTGTTACATGAAACTTCTGCTTCAATCATTTTGTCTTCAATTATTCAAAAAGGGATAGAACTTAGAAAAGTTCCACCTGTGCAGATTGCAATAGCACTGAACAAGACTTAGGTGAGACTGTGCAGTTCTGTGGATGCCTCCTGTGCTCTGGTTCTGCTTGTCTCCATCCCCTCCTTGGCTCTGCTTGTCTCCATCCTCTGCCAAGATTCAGAAACTGGATATGAACATAGCCTCCACATACAGGGTCGTGCTGATCATACAATCCTACCTGGGCTTTTTGGACAAATGCATTTTCAATGGTCATTCAGATGCCAGTTCAGGATATTGCTCTGATACACTAAACCTGAGAATGTTCTTTTCTCCTTCCACTGAGGTTTAATCATGGGAAAATATCTCCTTTCCGAACAGAACTCTAGTTTTCATCATAGTTACAAACAGTTTCACTCCAGAAGCTGTGTTAGCCCCTGGCCAGTTGCTGACAGTATATGAAAGCATTGCTGATAGGATATTGCAAGAGTTGAGTGCTGAGCACCTCTGCACCCAGGTCAGATTAGGACTTCAAGAGCAAGAATGAGGACTACAGGAAAACACTGCCCAGAAGTGGTGTTGGGAAGGCACTGGCAGACATTTGAGGCTTGACCTGCTTGATCTTCAATGCAAACTGGGTAGATGAGTAGCAAACATCATGTTGTTTATATCCCCTTACAGTCAAAGCTATCTAGATTGAAAGCATTGATAAGTGAAGCCAGGGTTTCTCTATCTTGATGAAATCCAGAAGAAAGTCAAGTTTACACTAAAGTTGGGGCTATTCATTTCTCTAGAAAGTGCTTTCTGATTATAGCACTTGGTTGTCTGCTTTAATTTTGACAAGGAAGTAGGTGAATGTGGTCCTTGAATGAGAAGCAACCCACAGGGTAAACGCCTTGATGAGTTTCAAAACTGTGATGGCTGATATCATTACCAACCCATGAACTTCCTAAACAAATCCTAACAAGATACACTACTAGGCTACCTTGCCTCTGTTATGAGAAACAAGAAAACTTCCAAAGGAGGAGCAGGTGACTTCAACAAACTGCATGACAAATTTCGTTGCAAACATAACCTTTGAGCAGCTTTTCTTTTAGCATGCTTTAGATTGTGAGCTTTTCTGAGAAGCAAGACTTCTTTTCCCCAACTCCTAAACCATTAGGTGTGATTTTGGTGATCACAGTCATTCATGTATCTAAGCAGGTTTAATCACCATTTGTGCCTGTCCTAATTCCAGCTCCAAAGACTGGCAGCCCAAAGGGAAGTGTGGGAAAGCAAATAGTAACCCACAGCATGGGAGGTAAGTGAAAGCCGTGACTCTGTGAAATGCATTGTTCCAGCTAAACTGTGATCCTTGCCTTTGCTTTGAAACCTTATAGGCAGTGTTCATGATCTGTAGTGGTGCATGTGGAAAGGAGGACAAGAGACAATTTAAAAGTAGGCTTTTATGATTTAACCACAAATTCTCATTCTTCTGCTGCAGACCTGAGAAGTATGCATGTAGAAAATGGCATTGTGATAAATAGTGCCAAGAGGGTTATTTAGTGAAGCTGGGCATGGAGGTTAGATGTAAAAAGCATGATGATACAACTAATGGAGATGGAAGGGGAAGGCCCAAAGATAATGTGATGAAAGGGGTTTATCACCTTGAAATGTGTATGTTTATTTAAAACTGTGAAGAAAACATCACAATGTTATTTTGTATTTAAAATACATCTGTATTTTATGTGTCTCCATTACTTTTTCAGTATGCACAACATGACAACAATCTAGCTTATCCTCACCTTGAAGTACGAACACAACAGAAAGATCAGTTGTAGCTAATGAATGAACAGGAACAATGAAGATCTACTGGCATGTGTCCCTAAAAATCTCTGTGTGAAGGAGAGGAAAGGGGAGCGTTTTAGGAGGGAGCTAGCCCAGGAATTTTGATGAGGATTTCTGTAGTTTGTCTCCCATTCTTGTTGGATGCATTATTATTTATCTCATCACTCAAATTGTGGTAGATGCTGCTTGCCTTACAGTATGAATAACAAGCTGTTTGGCTCAGTAGAGTTCACTTATGCAGTAGAAGAGAGTAATTCTTTCCTCTGCAGGAACTGCTGGGTAAAATTTAATAGTCTCGTCTGTGTCCCAGGGTGTTACAGTAAAGGATCATAATGGTCCCTTCTGATCTTAAAATATATAACTAAGTATATACCAGGATTGTATCCTGGCCACAGTACAGTCAACAATTTCCCCCTACAGAGTGTTCTCTGGCACGTTGCAGTCTAAAAGCTTAAGAAAGACACAGCATGGAGCAGCATGACCAGAAGAGGTGATGTGAGAGAATAAGCAAAGTACTAAAAGAAGATCCTGTGGTTACTCGCATGTGTCATAAGCATGCATATATGAACATATACCCTTTGGCACAGGAAGGATCAGCAGATTATGCTTAAATGCCCATGTTTATGTACATTGCCTTGTATTCCTGCAAGAACTTTTAAATAAAAATTTATTTAAATAAAATATTATTTTAATAAAATTTTAAATAAATTAAAAAATATAAATACTGTTATTAAATAACAGTAGGATCAAGTAATATAGAAAACAAGTGTATACTATCAGGTCCCCATATTAGCTCACAAATGGCGCTGCTATATTCCAACTTCTTTATTTGATAACATTGTTCATTTTAATTGTTAAACTTAACCTGAAGATGGGCATTAATAACAGTTCTGTGGTAAATTTTGGCTAATGATGAACTGAAAATATCAACGTTTTATCATCTGAAACATCTGCCTGAGCACATTCTCATTCCCTTTGTGCAGTGAAGTGCATCACCTTCAGACTGGAATATTTGTCAGTAGGATCAGCTGTTAAATGTTTGACATCTGTTTCAGTGGCCTTAAGTACCTTCAACATGTACAGCCTTCTGAGGTAAGAGGAAAAGTGAAGATAACACACAGGTAATGGTAATGATTCTGAAGGGTGAATACCAAAGACCTAGTTAGAATTGCGTTGCCCAGGTGTCTGTAGGGTCCATTGGCTAGGAAACTGTTTTTATGATTAAAATCTATATTATGATAAAATTTCCAGAGATCCATGGGATCTGTGGGAATCCTTGGGATCTTATATTCTTCCTGCCAGATTTCACAATCCATCATTGATTTTGGGTAGGCTTATACTGGTCATTAGAGAAATTTTTTTCTCTGAAAGAGTAGTCAGACACTGGAATGGGCTGCCCAGGGAGGTGATTGAGTCACTAGCCCTGGATACATTTAAGAGTTGTTTAGATGTGGTTTTGAGGGACATGGTTTGGGGGTGAACTCTGTACAATTGGGTTAATAGTTGGACTTGATGATCCCAAGGGTCTTTTCCAACCTGAATGATCTATGATTTGTCATTTGCTTTTAAAGAACCTTTCAAATGTCACAGCTGCAACAGAGGCATTGTACAGATGTACAGGAAGAGTATATGCTTTCAGTTAAATCAAACTACACCAGGGAAAGGAAACATGCCCAGGATGCTGATCAGGCTTCCCACGAGTTGGTACATGGGACGTAGCAAGTGTGTTGGCACCACATTGTCAGTCACACAGAGCAGCTGGAGAAGTTTGAGACTGCAGCTAAAAAAATGATTATGGGACAAGAGTGTAGAAGACATTCTTGGAGGAAACATGAAGAGGTGGATATATGTGGGACTGTGTGATGCTTATGAAGTAAGAAGTCTGCGTGAGACCTGAAGGATGAAAAAA
Organism: Ceyx melanurus; assembly: GCA_024611195.1. Classification (NCBI taxonomy): domain Eukaryota; kingdom Metazoa; phylum Chordata; class Aves; order Coraciiformes; family Alcedinidae; genus Ceyx; species Ceyx melanurus. The sequence continues at coordinate 11,602 of JANHGL010008332.1, forward strand.
GATAAACTAGTTCTGCTAGATGGTGCCCGTGACACAACCAGGAAAAAATGGGTTAGATTTAAGGAGTATTTTACCAAAGTAATGCCGGGAAGGTAAAAGTCAGGCACACAAGGTTCTCTCCAGGAGAATGTTTCAGTTGTTAAACATCTGAATAATATATTAGTGAACTACAGAGAAGAATTCTGTGTTGGAAGAAGGGTAGATCAGTGTTTCATGGCTGTACTCTGCACATAATTTTTATGAGGCAATATTGACAGTTCACATAGGCTGGTCAGTGTGACTTATGTTTCTAGTAAGTTTATAAGTATTGCTCTCCACCATGAAGTTGATCTTTGACTGAGCTCGAGCACCCGGTCATTTATAAGGTAATTTATTTTCTCTGATTGAAACACATCATCAGGTGCATTCCTGAATGTCATGGGAACCTGGGGGTGTTAAACGAGGACAGAACTTGTGGTTTAAAAATAATTCCTAATTTTGAGGTTGAATTGCTGTGTCTCTTGTTGGTGTTTTCTACTTTTCTTAAGGACTCCCTGTTTATTGTGACCATTGTACTTTTTCTGGGCTAAATATAGCTTTGTATACTTTATACTGGCATTGATGTTTAGTTTTTTTGTTGTTGCTGCTGTTTCAGTAATCTCTTTTCATTTCAACCTGTGAATTACCTTTCCCCAGTTCCTCTTCTTGGCTGGGGAGGGGTCATTGGGTAATAGAAGAACTGTTGTATTTTAGCCCTGAGTATGGATTAAACAGGCATTCTCCCTGATAGATCTGAAAGCACTTTGCAAAGGAAACCAGTGCAACTCTTACATGATGAAAATGGTCCAGGAACAGCCAGTGAGGCAGTGGCAGAGTCAAGAGTCATCCCTTGTCTCAGAATGATGCTCTGCCCAGTGTTTGGAAGAGAATTTTTGGAACTGGGCTTATTATTGTCTTGTCTGTAGCATTTTGTTATGTTGATAACTCACCAACATAAGCACTAGTATTCATAAAAGGAATTGCTACAAAATTTTCTTCTTGCACCTCTGTTAAGGGTTACTGGCCTTGGAGAGTGTTGTGTATATATGCCAGATTTTCAACCACTACATCCTAGCTTAACCTAATCATGTTTACACATACAGTGAACTATTTATGATAGAGGACTGGTAATCTTGGCCTGTCATACGGGCTCTGTCACCCTGGTGCAGTTGTTTCTAATGTTTCCCCAGTGTGGAATGACAGAGCTTATCTAGGGACAGCCAAGCTAGTAGTGTGTGAGGATGGCTCAGCCACTCAGCACTGTCTGAACCTTTCTGAAGGCTTTGTGTGATGGCTTTGGAGATCTGAAGGATCTGTATCCCCTCCCTGGTGCTGACAAGACCCTGTGGGTGTTTGTAGCTTGTGGGAGGTGCTTTGTGTTTTAGGGTTGGTGGAACTTCAGAAACCAGTGTATACAAATTCACTCAAAGTTAAAGATACCCTTCCTCCTCCCAGTAAACAACCATATTTAAAAGTTGGGCTTAATTTCACTAAAAACAAATAAAATTAAAATCTCTTGAAGTGTGTAGTATGATATTAATTAAACACAAAAGACATTTTATGTGTTGTGCAGTAAGGGATACAGACGAATCCTAAAGATGAGGAAACATAATGGGACCTAAAATCTATTACTGATCCCTTGCAAAAATTCTAAATTACGGAGATTTTATGCAAATTTATTTTATTTCAAATCAATTATGTGACAGGGTAACTTGTATCTGAGTTTGCTGCTGCTTTGATGCATCTGTTGAATCTACTAGCAGCTGCAAAATTCCAGGAGCTTGGCCTTTTCATGACTCAATGACCATGTAATTGGCCATGGGATTTATTCAGCCTTTTCATTCTATGTGACCCTTCCATACAGGATCCTACCCAAACATCCCAGTTACATTCTGTGACTTTATGTTGTGCATTCTGAATGAACATCTCACAGTTTAAAATATATTTTTTCCAGGTAAAATATCATAAAAATGTCTTGTTTACATCATCATCAAAGCTTGAAGTATACAACTTGACTTTATAACATAATGAAATGGGCCGTTGTGAGCAAAGGACAATAGTTTTGTACTCTGTCTGTGTTGGGTACTGCCTGGAGTCAACTCACATCAGGTATTTCTGCAAGCCAGTTACTAAATCGATCAGCAGTAGTGGACACAAGCACATGAAGAAGGATAAAGTCAAGAACATACTTAGCCCCCATCCCGCAAAAGTCTTAAAATACTGCAGCTTAATCATTTAGCAACACTATTTGAGCTTTTTCAAACATAACTACTCTTGGGAGTCAGCTGCCTTGTCTATCCACCCTCTGGCTGGGAGCTCTGAGTATGGGAGGAATGCAGGATTGGGTGCTTATCTCTTCATCTCCTGGCTGCTGTGTTTTGAGCTGCTAACTTGAGTGGTGATGTGCCTGGAAAAGTGTTTGGGGGAGGTCAGCTGCTGCCCTCATAGGCACTGGTGGGAATGGTGGTGGAATATAGATGGATAATACACTTCCTGTATTGTGGTACAGATTGTCTATTCTAAAAACATGTAGTATAACTTAAGTTACCTACTTTTATGTGCATGATGTATATATTTAGTAAGACAGCTTTATAGAAGCAGTGTGTCACAACTGGAACAGAGGTTGTCACACGGACTCACGGAATCACAGAATGGTCTTGACTGGAACACTGTCATGGATGGCTGTGTCCTTTTTAGGAAGGATAGGCTGGCAAGGCGAGGTGGTGGAGTTGCTC
>JANHGL010008333.1:0-13167 GCA_024611195.1 Ceyx melanurus
GACGCGCCATAGTTGCACCCTGATCAACTGGGAAGCGCTGAGGGCGGTGCCGGCCCAAGCGCACCTTTCATTTGGCCTGGGAAACCCACGCAGCGGCCCCGGGCAAGGCGGCGGTCAGCAGCTCCCAGCCTCGGGGCAAGGGCGGACAGGCCTCCTGCCGCACCGCTGGGCCTTCTGTCACCCCCCCTGGGCCCGGGGAGGTTTGAGCTCTCCCTCCCCACCCTTTTCTGGGTACCAGATACTCCCTCAAACTCAAAAAAAAAAAAAGTAATTTCGCAGTATTTTCCTCCAAGCTTTTATTCTCCCCTCTCCTCCCGGTTCTGCAGGCCTGACTTGCCCGTTCGGCCCCCCATGCAAATGGAGCTGAGGCACCGTTCCCCGGTTGGCTGCAGGAGCAGGATTTGGCACTGTGTGTGAAGCACGGCTGTCAGTGTGGTGCCAGTGCTGATGCCGGCATTCCTGAAGCCGCTCCAGTCGAAACTAGGGCACCACTTTTTAGTCATTTGTATTCATAGCTAAGGCATCTTTATAAAAATAATGTAATTTTTTCTTGCCAAATGAAAGTGGCTCTAATTACAGTCTTCCACTTGCCAAATTTGTTTAAATAAACAACATTTGAAAAACTTCAGAGAGATTACTTGAGTACCACTGGCTTCATTTCACTTCTAACAGTCATTATAAACCCGGAAGACTTTGTTAGTCTCTCTTGTATAGATTCCACTCCAAAGATGCATTAAAACCACCCACGTTTCAAAAAATAGGTCTAAGATGTTATCCAGTTGTAACAATCATTTCCATTGAAGAAGGAGAGTTATTAGATAGGGAAATAGAAATTCTTCCTACATTTATTTTGGGAATGTCTCCTTCGGGGCTTGTCTACAACTTCACCCAACTCTAGTTTTCAGTCATTAGTAGAATTGTTTGACTACAGATGCCAAATTTCTTGGGGGAGCACGGAGGCGGAGAGTTATCTACTCCAACCACTCGAGGATCACTACAACCACCAGAGCGCTTTTTTTTTTTTTTTTTTAGTTAACGAAAAAGAATTGTTTTTTACATAGTCTCTCCTCTTGGCAATGGTCAACATTTTGCATATAAATTATTCCAATATAGGAACACTATTAAAAAATATCCCAGTAAGGGACTATTACAGCTGTGAAGCTTAGGCAGTGCAGAACTTAATCATGTCTCAATTACAGGATACCCATTTAAGCTTAATTTGGCTCATTTACATACACAAACTAATTACAGAGTATATTTTCAAGCATAAGCATACCTCCTTCGAAACAAGAGGTGAGCTTGAGATGTCAGTGGTTAAGCCTTTGAAAACAATTTTGTTTTGGCAGATGAGGAAAAATAGATGTGAACACCCAAAGACAAGCACAGCTTCAATGGGAAGAAGTAATAAGTGGTGCTGAATTCCATCCTGAGTCCTCAAGAGCAAACCTGCTCCTCCCAAAGGCAGGAGAAGACTGTATGCAATAATAAAAATGATGACAATTTCAGTCAATGAAAAAATATTACTACAGTGTATGGGAGCCCTGATCACAGAGTAGGGCAAATTAAATTATTACATTCCCTGTCATCGCCTTTGCTTAAATTTACTGCTTAGTATTGCTGGATTGGCAGCCTATTTAAATTATTCAGCACTTTTGTAATGCACTACCCCTTTAATTATGCTTTTAAACACAGTTTCTCTTTTCAGCTTGGAAGCAGTTAATCAAGTTTCATGCTCCTCCTTTTTATCTTCAGGCAAACAAGGCATCACATTAGGATTTTCCCAAACATGCAAATAATTAGTTTTCAGTCAGTCAAATAAAATTAAAAGGCAATGTTTATCTACAGTTTTTAGTTCTATATGGCTTCTGTTTGTTCTCTGCATCTGTCAGTGGACTTAAATATAAAACTTTAGATTACTTTTTCAAACTCATGAGGAGAAAGCTCAGACAGGCAAACATCATACAGAAAGATTCTTCAGGAAAATGGAATTACCTCGTGAAATTCTCCAAGATCAGAAAGAAAGAAACAGTTTACCTGCAAACAGTCACAGCTGGGAGAACAGAAGCAGCGAAATATGCTCCAGTTTGAAGAGCTGCTCGCTGAGCTGCGGAGCAGCTGCCCCAGCAGGCGTGGGGGCTGCTGGAGGCAGAGAGCAAGTTCACACTAAAGAGCCACAATCTCATCTTATGTTAACTTAGTTATTGCAGCTTTGAGAGGTTTGGAAAGTTTTCCACTCCATACTACTCTTCACACCCCTTTCTAATTTTAGAAAGGGGCAGCTGGCTACTGCAGCCAAAGGATCGGCTCAAGCCCCCAGACTCCCTCCCCCTGTTCCCTGACTGACATGAGAGACACAGAGGAATTTTGGGAAGGGTGCTTCCACCTGTTGTACATGGAATGAGGTTGTCCTGGCATTCAATTATAAATCCAACTGTCAAGAGCTGACAATAAAACAGAACACACAACAGCTGTAAGGACTCCAGGACACCCCTCCACCTTCTCCAGGCTCCTACAATTTTGCAGTTTGTCTTGCAGCAGAAACGTGTGAAAAATAGTTCTCTGCATGATTTAGGCTTAGAAAATAACACCGATAGCTTCAGATTTGTTTTCATAGTTTCCCAGCTACGCTACAGGGTCTTGGCACAGAATCTGCAAGTTGTTCATATATCATTACACACATCAAAATACAGATTTATTTTTTTTTCCCCCCTAAAGACAGCATGCTGGTGATTGTGCTGTGGATGGGGTGTATAGCTGCAGTCTGCACTGCAAATACTTCTATACCCAACTTAACATGGAGCTCACCTCATCTTCTGCACTCAGAACAAAATCAATTATTAATTCAAAACTTTTTTTTTCTTTTTTTTTTAAGGGTATGAAAACCATGACTATTTTTAAGTTGTAGAAAATAAGCAAATGCTTTTGTTGGTGTGAAAAAGGGGGTGGGTGGGGAATAAAAATTACTCCTTTTAATGAACCTGCTTAGCACGCTCTAAACTCCACTGCTTAGCACATGACTCAGAGCAGGGTGAGGAGGACAAGGCAATAATAGCCAGGGCTGCATTGGTCCAGGCCCCTTTTACAACATCCAGTGCAGAAGGCCACAGGGGACTTGCCATCCTCCAGTGGCTCAGAGGCCACCTGCCTTTGGAAACCATTTTGCTTTGCCAGAGGAGGAGGGAGAAAAAAAACCAACCCAAAAGATACATGAAGAAGAGGGTCCACCCACCCTCTGCCTCTGGCAGGCTACCTGTGAGGGAAGGGGGCTCTTGCCAGCTGCATGCAGGTGTCTGATCACAACCTAAGGAAGGGGTTGACTACTTTTTCTGGTTCAATTTGCAGAGCATGGGAAATTTGACTGTGATTCGCTGCACAGCTGGTTCAGCTCTTCAAAGATCATGTTCTGCCTAAAGCCTCTATACTCTAAACCCACAGAACAAGAAACATCCCCTTCTCACTCCCAAGGCCAGACTTAGTGTCTTTGCTCTCTAAGCACATTTTTGTTGTCAGAGGGTATTTAACTTGCTGATCTGAAGACAGTCGGGGACAGTTCAACTTCAGAAGTGAAATTTCTCTAGAAGAAGCCAAAGTACTTTAGAGTTTGGAAAATATAAAATGGTTACATTTGCTGCAGGCAGTGAAGTAATTATGCAAAGAGGATAGTAATCAGCTGCCTGGGAGCAACCCAGACACTACTCTTCACCTCTCGCTGAGGAGGAGTTACTTAATGAGATCTGCATTAAGTCCCCGTGGATATTTAATGAGAGCCTTTTAAGGACAAAACCACAAAGAGCTAAAAAAACAATTTACTACTTCAAGAGCAAGCACAATCTTTTTAATCCTGAGCCTTCCCCTCCTCCAGAAAGGGCTACTGCATAGACCATCTTGCTTTTGATTTGTTTTCCCAGACTAAGTACCACACCATATATTTAGAAATATACAGCATTTTTCCTACAGTTGAAAAAGATTAAGTCATTCTCCTTGGTCTGGCACAACATTAAGTAGAACATTAAATCTCAGTTTCCAGACACCTTCCTCTTTTTTCTCAAAACAGGGAACATGGGTCTTTCAATACCCCATGCTCAGGGTGGGGAGAGGCATCTTTAGAAACGGAAAATAATCCAGATTACATCTATTTTATTTCTGTAGGAGCACACAATCTCCTGCCTTCATCACATAGTCATTTGGTTTTTCATGGTTGTCAATTCTGCCAGTTATATACTATTTTCCTAATCTAGGTTTTAGTGAGACTGCCCCTCCAGTCAGTTCACAGTGCACTAGTTTGGAACAGCAGAGGTAGAAGAACATGCAGCTAGGAACAGAACAAGAATGAAGTCATCGCTTTTGTCAGCTGCTGACTCTTGTATTGGACTAATTAAACAAGTGAACCATATCTTATCATTTGTTCCAGCTGAAATCAGAACTGAGGAATTAGTACAAGACCAAGTAAAAGACAATTCAAAGCTACTACCACTTCGTGAAATGTTCCCTGTTAGAGAAAAGCCCTGTTATTATCAAATGCATGTGTCTGTGTCCCACTATCTTCTTAAAAGTGCTAAACTTACACAAAAGGTTGTATTTTAGGCATCTTTATTTGGTCAGAAGTAAAAGCAACAATCTTAAACATGTTAAAAAAAAAGTCTGACCGCTTAAAATTCAATGGGCAAATCTTAGAACTGCTTATAAAACAAAAAGGTATATTTATTTTTAATGATTACTAAAATAGCTTACATAATATACAAACAAAGATGCTGTCAGGACACACTTAAAATTAAGTCACAGTTGTTCTTTTAAAAACATTCGTCCAGTGAAATGTCCAAAATGTAAATGCCATCTTTTCCTTCCTGAGCTATTCTTAAACACTCAGAACAGCAGCACTTCCATGTCTCTTTACTGTTTATATTTCTTCCCATTGGAATAAAAAGCACTATACACTTCTGGCTCTCTGTGGATAAAACAAAACCACCTCTGGTTTAAGTAACCACAGCTCTTTGTCTCTCAAGCTGTGTTCTTTTCAATGCTTAAGGTGATTTTGGTCCATTTGACTTAAGACCCCAAACCTTTGCTTGCAAAAAGAAGCCAGAAAGCTCCAGCGCCTTGAGATGTTTTCCTGGTTATGAAGGACTTTTTGCAACAGACCAGCTCAAGGGGCTTGTGAAAAAAGGACAGGTCCAAGAACCACTAATCTCTCAAATGTTACAAGAAAAAGTCCTATGAATTCAAGAGCAGTCTTCACACATTCCTTCATACTCAATAAAACCAAATGTACATGGACCAATCGTTCAAGAGTGTACACTAGCAGCAATGAAAATGGAAGTGCTGCAGTTCTCTTATCTTTTTTTTCTTTTTTTTTGCACAAAATATTTTTAATAGAAACAAGTACATGTTTTTAGTCTGGTGTGAGAGATTCTGGGCATGAGGCACTCTAAAACAAAACTTATTTTAAAAACATGCATTGCAAATCTGTTCTTCACTAGAAGCTTATACAGCAAACAGCAGGTTATACGCAGATGTGTGAAGAAAGGTTATTTTTCTCTGATATCAAGTACCACAAATAAATAAATTATCTTGATGCAAAAATAATCATCTTATTAAAATGAGAAATCATCTATGTCTTCCTAAACTTTTGTCCGATAAGGAAATGCAACAGGTCTTTACACACATGGCTGATGCTTTATCACTTCCTCCCAAATTTTAAGACTTGCAGAACTTTGATAAAAGAGTAGGGAATTCCTGGAAGCAGTGAGGCAGAAGTGCTAGAGGATTATTTAACTGATGTCAGTACTACTGAAGTCAAGCAGTCCTTTGTACCTCAGCTCTTCTCACTTCACAGAACTGCTGGGGGCGGGAGCAGGATGTCATTTAAGGAAGAAACATTTGCTGAAAGGTTCTCTACGAGTCACTCATCTTTCAAGCTATTTTACCACCTGTAGAAGTTGCCAGAGCACTCTGACATCTATGCTGTGGTCAGATGGATCAAGAAAAAGCTTGTGCTTAGACTCACATTATTTCATCAGTTTGTTTGTTTTTTCTTATGTTAAAAGAAAAAAAAAGCAATTTTGATAGATTAAGGTGATTTTTTGCATCCTATTACCCTGTCAAATGTGATGCTGACCTCATGCACCCGCAGAAAAGGTTCCTCACAGCAAAGCCAATAGTGCACTAAGACAGCTTCAAGAGCACAGGAGCGGTTCTGCACTAGTAGACACTTCCAGCTCCAGGACACCAAGTCACTGAACACAACTTACCAACAACCATCAAGTTCCTTGCTTACATTCTGAAATTGATTTAGTCACTTTAGCAGAAACAACCCTGCCAGTTGGTGGAATTTCTCTACACTGAAAGGGCTGTACACTGCCTGAGCTCAGCAGCTGCACGAAGTTCTTCCCTGTTCAGCCACTGCAACACACATTTTCCGTCTTCCCCCTCTCCTAAATCTCTCCAATCACTTATGTGCATCCCTCCACAGGGAGGCCCTTTTCAGGCCAAACAGGCAACACAAGATGAGAAATACGGCTCCACAGTCCACTCAATTTATCGGTGTCCATGCTGTTGTAAGAAGCTGGAACATCTGAACTGGTAAACTTTGCCCAGAGAAAATCCCGGACTTTTTCTTCAATTTCTTGCAAGGTGAGGCTCTTCCTCAGTGACTGCTCATCCAGCAGAACTGTCAGCAGGAGAGCCACATCTTTAAATGCTGCATTTTCATGGTCACAGTACTTGTAGAAGATTAAGGTGGAGCCTGCAGGCAGTAACTCAAACCGATGCACCACCGCTACCTTCTTGCCTTCTCTGAACCCAGAGCTGAGCTCATCATCTACCTCCAGCTTGACAATGTCACTGTCCAATATGGCTTTGTCTGCCCCATCAATTTTGATTGTCGCAGCATTCTGGGAGAAGGAAACAGCATCAGCAATCTCATTACTTAGGCACCTTAGTGCTTTCTCACCCTCTTGGCCAGCTGTGAGCAGTAAGATGGCTGGCTGCAAATGCAGATGGGAAGCATTGAGATGTTTCTCAAGGAAAACGTGGGTTCTTTTCCACAGACTGGGGTCCTGGCTTTGGTAAGTATTTTTTAGTTTCTTCATCCGGTCTCGAAACACTTGAAGGATTTGAGTATCTCTACTTGACAGAGTTGAATCCAGAAGACTTGGCAAGCCACTCCACAGGACATAAAGCAGGACACCAATTGACAGAGCCAGTAACAAAGTCCAGTTCCTGGGAAATCTACTCTGCGATTCACCATCACCTAGAGAATGGAGGAGCAAACAGGAAAACAGTGATTAAAAAAAACAAAAACAAAACAGAAGTTGACAAGTGAAAGGAAAGTAAGAGGAAACAGAATCCAGTGAACTCATCCCACTCTCAAGCTCCTGGTACAGTAGTTAAAAAGCATAAAGATATTCTAGGTAACAACAAACAAAACAAACACCCCCCACCCCCCCCAAAAAAAACCCCAAACAAAAACCGTAACCCTTTGAACTTCTTTAGCAACTTAATGAAGTAACATCAGTGAAAAAATGTTTACAAATTTCCTGATTGACTAAGAAATTGGACATTCTTCTGAAAAAGCTCTTCTGAAAGCTTATCAATCTTCCTTTCTATATAATCATATCCAAACTAGGAGCTTAAAATGGCTCTGAAAAGGATCAAACTTTGCCCCCTCACTAGGGTCTGCAGAAATAGCCTGTACAAAACCTGGCATCACTAGAATGGTTTCTGTGTTATTTCTCCTCCTTATCCCCATAAGGATAAAAATAGTTTCTGCATCTCTAACACCCATGATGAACACTAATGGAAAATGTTTGTGGTCTCTGGGTCAGCTTCATTAAGAGTGTCAGCAAACGGTGCCCAGGAAGCATATAGAAGACATTTTTATTTGTTTTTGCATTTGAACAGCTAACACTCTCTTTACCTACTATGAACATATGGGGTCAATTCTGTTCCCAGTAAAATTAGTGACATAATTAGTGACAAAATACCAACCATCCTGGTAATAGGAAAAGAACTCTATACCTTATGCTTTTTATGTCCTATCTTTTACCAGGACAGCAACTGTTAAATAACACCACCACTAGGAGTGCCTCAGTTTTAATCTTGCAAAAACTATAGACAGAAAACCTTAAATTCAGTTGGAAATGTTACCTATTATACAACTCTTCATTCCTTCATGCACCCTACCTGTTCTGTCAAGGACCCTCACACCAGCTACCATGTGTTAATATTTGAACAGGAATGACAATGGTTAAATATAAAAGACATTAAATAGAAGTGAAAGCAGAAGTCTTACTTGTGGCCAAAGGCCTTAAGGGTTTCCTTTTACCGGACTGATCTTGAAATGTACTTCTATCTGTCAAGAGATTAAGAAAGGAACATGAGATGAGTACTAAGACCACAATTATAACCAATCTTACAGCTGGGAATTTAGCAGGGAGTTGAAATCACCAAAGTGCTTTATTTTCAACAAAAAGCTGGTTTTAATTACTTTTACATATAAAATTTTACAAGGCTGACAGAAGGTTAACAAAGCACCCCTGGATAACACCTTGTTGAAGGAAATACAGCCCTACTAAGCAGCAAACGCAGCCCTGTTAAGTAGCAAAGATGAGGCTGTGACCTCACCCCAGGTAGGACTGTAGCCAGTATGGGGTTTTCTGTTCTTTTCTGCATCATTCACCCTCCTCTGCTCAAGCAAGACTCATCCTGACCAGGAAAAACACCACATCCATCACTATTCCTAGCCCGAGAAGTCCCATCCAACTGGCAGATCAACTCTCCATCTACACTATTTGCCAAATGTCAGTTCTTGAGCCATCTTGACAACCTTGCATTAAAAAGCACAAGTCCCCAACCTACCACAAATCACCCCTGAAGATTTTTAACTTTTGAAAAGTTACAAATAAAAATTGAGACATTTTAATTATAAAATGTCAGAAATTTAACAACCTGTTATTTTCTGCACAAGAATCCTATGTCCCAGTTAAGTTTTCCGAGTTTGCTCAAGAATTCAAGCCAGAAAAATGGAAGCTCAATTAACACACATAGTAGAAAAACAACGTAATGCAAAGTATAAGTAGCTAAAGCAAAGCAGTGTGTTAAAGGCATAGCTTCGTAGGCCCTCTCCTCCTAGCTTAGGTCAGAGGCTGGCTTCATCAGCAGTCAGTTTCTTGGGTTGAATTGTGCTTTTAAAGCAGAATACAAGTGGTTCAACTTCAACATATACTTTTGGTATATTTATTGACACGGGTTCAGACAGCAAAACACAAGAAATATCCATAAAAGAGTGTTGTGAACAACTTTCCCAAGAGACCAATATTAATATATACAGTGCAATTAATGGTCAGCATGTTTTCAGCATTTAGTCAGTTAATTAAAAAGACACAAGAATTTCTGGCTCCTTCTGAACTACATCAACTGGTTCAAAGCTGAAGGCTCTTCAGTAATATATAACCAAATGGGGGTGCTGTCAATGGTACTATTGAGAAGAAATTGAATAAACACACCCCATGGTAGTTACTTCAAGAACACTAAAATAAATTCTGTAAATTTGTTTCTGTAGGAAGGTAATCACAAAAGTTGCCAAAAGCAGCTCTGGTTTAAGTTGGAGCTTAACTGGCTTAATGAGCTATGGTATACTGTAATTTCAGCCACCCACCCCAATAGGGTACAGACAATGTGAGCTTGTAGCTGGCTAAGCTTATACAAGCCTTCTGATAGTTAACAGATAAAAATCACCCCAATTCTATAATATTTTACACTGCAGCTTTGTTTGCAGAAACTGTATTTCATATTTAGGAGACAGCTCAAATTCATACCCTAAAAAGTAATTAAATAAACAGTATAAAAACTGATCCCATCCTACCTAAGAATTTTGCCTTATTTGCACAATAAATCTGCACCAAGGCCAAGCAAATTATTTGTCTTGCTTAACACAAAAGGTGTAACTTCTGCAGACACCCTAGAACTCTCAGAGTTTCAAGTGGTTTTCCAAAGTCTTCTTCACCCAAAACACAACTGGTCACTCCTGCACCACCTATTATTATCTCTGGCAGGGGAAAGAAAAAGCACTAGACTTGTGAGAACTCCCTGCAGTTTGTCTTTCCAGGGCAACTTCTTTCACAGAAGAGCAGATACCACAACTTGTGCTTTTCTTCCGGAAGTCACTGAGGTTTTCAAAAAACCCCAAACAACCCCCCTGTTCTCCAGACTGAATTCTGATTCATAGGATTTTGTTTATCTAGACCTGTTCAGAACTGAAACAAGCACTGAGAATAGAGGCTACTAAGAATTCAGACCACTTATTTTCCCCCAACCTTCTTTCAAGTACTCTGCCAAGAAAAGACAAAAAAAACGAACAAAACACCACAAAACCAAAGCCAAACAACAACCACATCTAAAAAGCTAAAACACAAAGTATTGTTCATTAGATGTCCAGATGGGAGTTTGCCAGCAAAGAAAACTGCTGCTCCTCTCCAGGATTATACAACAACTAACTCAATCACAGGAGGCCCCCACTGCTCAGAAAAAGGTTAGAGCAGAAGGTGATGTGCACAGTCATCTAACATTTACTGCTACCAGAAGGTTAAGTTTTGTTCCCTTCCTCAGCTCCCCCTCACAACACCACTGGTATGTGCTCTGCACTTACTGATTATCCCACAAGTCAACTCAATTTTCTAACCCAGCCAAAACTGAATAACCTCACAGAAGGGCTCTGGCTCTGAATGTGCTGCTTTCTCCAGATTTCATTTGGATCTTCTTCCTGGGTCCCTTTCTACCTCCCTAGAGTGTCCCAGGGCACAAGAAAAAAAATATATATAAGGAGAAGAAAGGAAAAGAATTTTGTATTTCTCAATTACAGAGGAAGACCAGCTATCTATTTTTTTACTTACTCAGTGATGTAGTTGAATGGTGCTCTTGATTTTCCTGAAGGGAGCCAACCTTTCTTTCTGAAACCAAAGCACAAATGAAAGAACTTAGTTACATCACATCACATCAGAGGTCAGTATCAGACAGACAAGCTATACATGCTTTTAGCACTTTCCATGAAATCTTCAAAGGTTATTTGGGAAGGAGTACACACTGTGCTGCCAAACTAAGCCTGCACCCCATAGCAGCTTCTTGGACCCCTCTGTAGATAAAGCTACAATTACCTTATAGAAAGGGTTTAATTTGTCCCTTCACTTTGTTTTTCCCAATATGACACAAAATTACCTTTCCTATTTTTTTTTTCTTTAAAAACTTAATGGTGTAATGATGATAAAAGGCAAAGGACGGAAAATCAGCAGGATTAATTCACAGAATCACAGAATGCTTTGGGTTCGAAGGAACCTTTAAAGGTCATCTAGTCCAACCCCTTGGAAGGTACCAGTTTTGTCAAAATCAAGCTATTCAGTTTGAAACCAAAACTATTCAGTAGGAGATTTGTGTGTTCTGAAACCAAAACTGTTCAGCAGCAGGGATAAACAGAAAATAACCATTGTAAAGCTACTGCCTTAACACCACAGCTAGTGGCCTGGGGGGGTGCTCCAGCAAACATGGGCATTTTCTTGGCTACCTGAGCAAAACATGTCCTGTGCTCCTGGGAAACAGCAGGCTGACCCAGAGGTGTTCTTGGGCACATCTCAGCTCCATTTCCTCACTGTGCCTCATCAGCCTGCACTCAATTGCTTTCAGTGCTCTCCCATCAGCACTGGTGGTTCAGGCTGTTACTGACTGACTGAATTCCAGTCACTACCTCACTCCTGACTTCCAGCTCTCCTATAAGCCTCCCTTACACAGCGTATCTATTTGGATGTATTCAAACCACCTGTAGTAACAAAACTACCTTCTACTGGGCTAAAAATATCCCATATTTTCTTCCTCATTGTATTTCCTTATTGCTTCTGTAACACACAAAGAAAAACCTTGAGCACTGGAAAGGAAAAAGTGCTTCCTTGCTTTGAACACACTTTGCATAGTCAGCTTCCTCCTGCTGAAGTCAAACATAACTCATCTTTTTAGAAAAGAGAGAACTCTAAAGGTCCCTTCCAACTCAAAACATTCCATGGTTCTGTAAAAAAGCACAATTTTCTTTTGCCTGGGACAAATGAAGATCCATTCTCGTTAACAGTTTTTTAACAGGTATGACATATTACTCATCTTTTAATTTTGCTTTTCAAAAAAAGAGACAAGCATATACTTATCAATGTTTAAAAAAGCACATTCTCAAACTTTAAGGTTTTACACCCAAGCAGACGACTGTCATATTACAATCAGTTTTAGTTTGACTAACAGGTAGGAGTACACCCTCAATTTTTTTATATTTTTTAAATCCCTTCAGATTTCAACTCAATTCCCTCTTTTGTAACAGAACTGAATGTAGTTTTAGCCCATTTAAGCAATCACTTGTTACATCATGGAAAAGGTACTGTTAAAACTAGTGCTGTTACCTTTTAACACTATACAAATGTTTGATTGATGATGCCCTGCTGGTTTCTCAGGTTCGTTACTGTCATAAGCCTTTGCTTTTTCCTTTACTGGATTCTCTTGAAGAAAGTGAAATGAAGAACTGCCTGTTAGGAGGCCAAAAAAAAGAAAGAGGATTAGTATAGGTACTGTATCATGAGTGCTCATAACACCACAAACCTGAAGGAACAAGACAGTTCCAGAACACACATGATTTAAAACCAGTGATTTACAAATTGTGATCTCCCCAAGAGTTACTTTCTTAAAATGTAATAAAAAATAACTGAGAATGGAAAAGTTTATGGCAAATTTGAGTTCCTATAACATACATATATAAGTATATAATTATAGCTGTCTGTCCTACCACACACATTTATTTTCAGGAGTCCGTGGCTTAAAAACACTTGAAAAAAACAACCATCATCCAGACAAACAACACCAAATGCTAAAAGCCAAGAAACACCTTACACTAAATGGATTTAGTGTAAAATAAGTACACAAGCATGGGAATAGAGAGGTGGTGGAGTTGCTCTCTATGTGAGAGAGCTATTGGAATGTATGGAGCTCTCCCTGGGAAACAATGAGGAGCAGCTTGAAAGCTTGTGGGTAAAGATCAAGATCAAGGCCGAGACTAGTATGGCAGACCTTGTAGTAGGTGTTTACTACAGGCCACCTGATCAGGAGAAGGAAGCTGATGAGGCCTTCTACAAGCAGCTGGGGGTA
>JANHGL010008337.1:0-46082 GCA_024611195.1 Ceyx melanurus
ATCCCCAGTTGAGATCTCTGGGGTCTCTGCATCTTCCCCGGATTGCCCCCTGCTTTAAAGCCACCCCGTGCTTTCACCAGATGAAACCTGTCTTCTGCTGCCTATCTTGCCTCTCTTCAGCCCGGACAACTCGTTGCCCTCCCGAGTCCAACCATTGTGCCTGTTTTGATTTATTTTTTTTCTCCCCCTCCCTTTGGTTTCTAAGGGACTCCCCTCCAACCTGTCTGTAGGTATGTTTGTGTAACCAGACACTGAGAGTAGCTGTCTGCCGAGGAATTAACTCGGCAGCCCCCAAAGCTTAGTTTGCATTCAATAGAGGTGTTTGTTTTTCAGGTTTAAACATCCAGACGGGTCGAAGAAATCGCCCGAAAGGAACCACTTGGCAGATTTTGTTTCCTCCCCTGAAATCCCACTGGACGTGGAGCAGGTGGGGAAAGATTTTGGGGGGTGGGAGAGGGTGGTGGGATAGGGAGTAAGCAGGAGCTGAGTGGTGTGGGAAGGAGGGGAAAGGCGTTTAAAGTTGGGAGAGTGGGGAAGAGCTTTCTCCCTTCCCCTCCTCTGAGACCAGGCAGGATAACTCAAGGCTCTCGCTCTCGTTCGTTAAAAATAAATACTACAGAAGTTGGCAAATTCTGTAATTTTAGAGAAGTGGATTCTCTCCAGGATTAACGTAAAAAATGTTGATGTTTGAGGAACTGCTCTTGCTCAACCCGTAAATAAAGCGGAGATGTTGACAGTTTGTCTAGCCTCTGGTAAACTAGAACAAAAACCATTTCATTTCTTGAAGGGCATCAATAATTGTGAGGATGGGAGGGAGAGGAAGTTTAACTATTAACCTTTATCTGGGATCGTAAATGAGTTGAAACTCGCGTTTCTGAAGCTTCTTTTATGCTTTTGCTTTTCTATTTCTCCCCCTCCGCTTTTCTTCCCTGGAGATGGTGAAAGGTAAATGAAAACGGTGATGCTCGCATTAATTGGACAAGCAGGGGATTTTATGGCTCACCAGTAAAAAATAAATGCCACGGGGAAGTTCTGTTTGTAGTGCAAGCGGTGGGAAAGTGATGGGGCGGGGGCGGGGGGGGGTGGACAGCATTGCAGCAGCGGGGCTGGCTGAGGGTTCTGCTCTTACTTTAGGTGGGGTTGGTTTTGTGTTTGCAGATCATTCACTTGAAGACGCGGGAGGACGATTTGCGGGAGGTAAGAAAGGGTTTTTTTTTCACCAACAATTATATATATCTATTCTCCGGTGCAACGTAGTCGGGCCCGCAGGGTCAGCACAGTCGTGCTGGGAGGATCTGAGCGGGAGAACGCCGAGCTGGAGCTGGGGACCGTGTGCAGTGTGGACCGGTGTGGATGCTGGGAAGCAAAACTTGCCCTTTTTTTTTTTTTTTTTTTTTTAAGCAATTAAGCTGCTTGTACGCACCGAGATGCTTGTTAAGCCGATGAATTCGTCCCTTCCAAAAAAGGGATACTCTTCCTTTTCTTAATCAGGACATAGATGGAGAGTGCAATGAAAAAGTTTCTGTTTCGACTGTTTTCTACACATGGGAGTTATTTGCTTAACTTACCATGTAGGTTGTTTCCAAAAAAAAGATATTAGTTTGGCACCAATTGGAAAAAAAAATAATAATCCTTGTACCTTCTTAATTGAGGCTTTCCCAATGTGTTATCTCACTGTGTGATATTTCTTGTCAGAAGTGAAAAAAAATTGCTCTTGCTACTTCTGAAAATGAACTGTGTCCAGCCACCAGAACTTTTTCCTTTCCTACAGGCTTAATGAAGTGAAAGCAGGAGATTTTAGGGGAGGAGGCAAGGGTGGGAGAGATACAGGATAATGAAATTTGACAGAGCAAGTGATTGAATGGAGTGCCTTTGTTTGTTTGTCAGCAGTGCAGTTACTAGAGAAATAGGCTGTTCCAGTAAATGCAAATTCAAGGAATTTCAAATGAAAATTGTAAAAACGCTTTCCTTTTTTTTTTTTTTTTTTCTAAGGAAGAACAGAGTCTTTCACTTGGTTGTCATTATTTTGTCATTCTCTTGTCTAGGAATCAAAGGTACAAAGACACACTGCTTATTCTCATGAGCTGCTGTAGAAATGTGTACAACATACTCGGTTCTGAGGGAGCTCCTCTTCCACCCCGCCCCCCACCCCCCTTAAATGAATCTCTGCCAACAACAAGTGTGTTGATACAGTGATCGGAAGGATTTGGGCACAGTGCCAACTCAAGCAATTTAAATGACATGGTTAATAGTGTCTCTACTGTCCTTATCACACAGTAGTTGTCTTTAATAAACTCAGTGAGCTTCCAAGTGATAATTCTGGATGACAAATTAACTCAAGCCCTAGCTCTCCTGTACAAATGCACTCTACGTTGCTATGATTGATAAAGATGAAATGCTAATTCCAGATGAAGGGAAAGAATGTGCAATATACATCTCCCCCCTTTAAATATGTTATTTCTTTTTGGTAAATAGGACCTGATGAGATTATCTGAAAGAATTTCAAATGCTAAAGTGTTCACCTGGGTTCTACTGCTAGTAGTGTAGTTTTCTTAAGTCTTTGTGTAGAAATAAATGTCTGTAGGACACTGCATCCTTCAAATGAATTCTTATCATACACTTCAAAAGACGAAATAATTTTACATGAATTAGGTAAGACGGTATAATATGTCTTAGCAAATTACTCTGTAATTCCCGTAAAGCATTTTGGAGGGAAATTAAAATTATTGGTCCATCAATTTCAATTTTAAATAGGCACTCTTTTAAAAAGCAGCTGATACAATTTCAGAAGCATGCACACTGGCAAACAGTATGCTGTTCCACAGTGGGAGTTTTTAGAGTACCTTTAGTAGTCATATTGACTTTACCCCTTGTAAAATTAAAATGTTGTGACACAATACAGAACTACAGAAGAAAAGGCAGTTGACAGTTTTGAGTGCAAATTGCATGTATGATTGCTTAGATTATGTGTTTTGGTTTTTTTTTGAGAGATCTGATCCTAAAAATATATTTGTTGTATCTCATCTTCCTGATTTCCAAACCTGCTAAATCTTGCCAGAAGCTGTAGAAATGCTTATGTTCTCAGCAGCTAAGTGCTTACTAAAGCACTTAATAATGTGTTTCATGTCTTGTTGCTGTGATTGAAGTACTGTGCTGTGTGCTTAGCTGCCATGTTTGCAAATGCTCTTCTTAATGGCCAAGACTGTATTTTGGAAATTTCATACATTGATACAGAACGCCTGATGTCACAGGTTTGATTTCTTGTGGCTTTGCTGGCAAAATTTCATTGTCACTAGTGGAACCTGACTGGATTCTACCTAAGTCTTAACATTAACAATAGAGAAATAATAGAAATAATTTGTTCATTTCCTAAAAGCCCTGTACTAACCAAGGTATCTGACAAATTGTCCTTTTTTTTTTTTTCC
Source organism: Ceyx melanurus (assembly GCA_024611195.1). Classification (NCBI taxonomy): domain Eukaryota; kingdom Metazoa; phylum Chordata; class Aves; order Coraciiformes; family Alcedinidae; genus Ceyx; species Ceyx melanurus. Next base: position 3,426 of record JANHGL010008337.1, read on the forward strand.
CTTTATGCGTTTCATATCATGTTGTAGCTGTAATGAAAGTTTAAGTGTCAGCTTTTGTAAAAGTGAAAGACCCAACCTCAGTACTGAAATTTTGTCATGAAACTCCCACAGCCCAGAGAATGGGGCAAAGAAGAAAATGTGCCTTAGATATATATTCACTATATATTAGATATGCTAATTTCAGAATTCCTTGACTGGTTCCAAGTCACATTTGGAAAGATATTTGATGATGTACAGTATTTTCAGAAACAGTTTTTGATAGTTGCTAGGTCACTCCTTTGTGGATGCTCTGAAATGATTAGAGTGTCTTTCTGATACTCAGGATGTGAAGTCAAAAATTATCTTAGTTGTTAAGCCTTGTAATTTATGAGGGTTTTTTTCCCTTCTGCCCTCCTCAAAGCTGAAACAGCTCTTTCAGTTTCACAGTAGGCCTCATGTTCACTTTGCTTTCTGCTTTGAGGGCTGAGTGGAAGGACTGTCAAGGTTTGTTCTGCTCCACGCAGAGCTGGGTGGTTGTGCTTAGAACCAAACGGTGGTTTCTCATCCAGGATTGTTGCCACCATTCTGATTCCTCTTCCTTATTCAAACCAATGCTAAAAATCTCTTGATTAGCAATGTATCACATTAGAAACCATATGCTAAGCATCATACACTTGCATAATAACATTTTGGAAGATAAGACCTTAAAGTCTTGGGAGGGGGTGGGGGGGGAGTTGGTGAAAACTGAATGTTCAATATACAGAAGAAGTATTCAGAAGTTCAGAAATATGAAAATGTACAGATGTAGGGTATCTAAACCATTTATTTCTAAAATATCTTTCTCTTTTATACTCCCTTGTTTTCCACATTCATCACTTAAGACCTGAAATTGCTAGCATGCCTAATAAGCACAATCTTACTACTGTGAGGAATGTCACTGAAATAATCGGAATAATTTTCAGTAAAACAGTGCCCTGTGTTTGCAGAATGGACTAGCTCTTGTCTTTTAAGCTCCACAGGGAAGGGAACTGTCTATTAAGTATTTTCTGTAAAGTGCCTGACATGTCTGCGTATGCCAAAAAATGATAAATAATAACAAACAGTGGTTGACAATTTATGTAGACTTTATGTAGAATTTTTTTCTTTTAATTATTATTTTGGAATTTGCCTATAGGGTACTTTCTAGCAAAGAAAGAAAAATGCCAGAGCGGCTTCCAGCTGGGCAAGATGTCCTCTGATGGCAAGAAAAGCTTTTAATTGAAATAGAACACACATTTAATTGATACTATCTTCTGTGAAGTTGTCGGGCCAAAACATCAACTGGTGTAAATCAGTGTATCTCCACTGAAATCTGTAGAGACACGGCTGACTTACATCAGATGATGTGAGTGTCCTTTTTGGCTTTAACAGTTTTCCTTTAATCTTCTTGCCACTTAAACTTTTACAATGATCTACCCACATTCCAGAAGTGTGGAATGAGGATGGGATAATGTTGCCTTATTTTTCTCCACCTTTATGCCTTTGGTGTCTTTTCTTTTGCTTGAGGATATATGCTTTATTAGTTATATATGCTCTAGTAGTGTCCCTTTTCCAAGGCTGTGAAGGTAGTTGTTCTCCTCAGTATCACATCTAAAAAAGAGTGTCATTATATTCAGAACCATCCCAGTCTTGTCTAGCTTTCCAGATGTAGGTGTATTGTAAATATCTTCCTGATCACACTGTATTTGTGATTAAAAGTTCCAAATACTGTTGTTGCTAATCCTCTTATTAGTAATTTATGTCACATGAAGAAGTTTAGAGACAGTGACCCCCACATCTATTTCCCAGAATAATTTTAGTGTGGCTGCCGAGTGTCTTAATGTTTTAGTTACTAAGGTGCCTTATCAATATGAAGTAATTGAAAATGCTGAGTGTGTACATCTTGTGTGGTGGGAAGAGTCAAACGATACTTGGGCAGTAAAGAGGAAAAATAAATTATTTTTATCTTCCAAGACTCTTAATATGAAGGCATTGTTAGTAAACTAGTTCTTGTTAGACATGGGAAAACTTTGAGTTGCTCATTCTCTAAGTCTTATTATTTCCCATTTATGTATAATGCCATTTTTTGAATTTCAGCATAAATATTTTTAAATTTGCTTTGTTAAATAATGTGGTAAAATAATCAGGTTTGTTAGAAAATTGTCCAAAAGCAATGGTTTTGAAGAAAGATGGGATAGTTATGAGTGTGTGTGTGTGTGTGTTCAGATCTGGAAGCAACGGAGAAATCATAAATCCCAATGCACAGAGAGCAGCTATGAGGAGAATGTGATTAAGTCCTAAACATATATTTTTCCTCAAAGCTTTTCTCACCCTGTGCCCATTTTTCCTGAGCTTTAAACTAATACCTTCAGGAAAAAAAAAAAAAAAAAGAAAGAAAGAAAAAGAAAAAAAAAGTAATAAGATGGAAATATTGTGCCCAGATGCTGCACTGCAAAAGGTCACACAGAAATATCTGTAGAGCTTGATAAAGAGTGGATTCTGCAAGTGGAAATGAGCATGCTCCATTTCCTTTGAACTGACTGGGAAGTTACTTCTCTCTTTCCAGCTTGCCAGTTCTTCCAGAGCTATAAAGAACCATAGTAACTAAACCTTTCACCAACATTTTATTAAAGCAGGAAATATATGCAATTACAACATTTCAAGTGACTCTATACAGATATGTAGAAAACCAGTAATATATGCAATATTTTTAGTTCTTACAAACACTCAGATCTAAATTTCCTTTTAGTCTGTAGCTAGGAAAAACTTTGGTTGAAAAAGGGACTTGCAAAAGGACAAGAATTGATGCCAAAAAAAAGAAGCATATTTTAGAGCCTGTCTTGTTTTTTTTTTCCTTTCGGTGATACAGTCTTTGCAGAAAGTGAAAATACTCTTAAAAAAACTCTAAACTTGACCATAAGGCCATTTAAAAAATGTGTCTCTTCAATATATTTCCGTATTGTCGAAGAAGATGTTCTTTAAACTTTTTTTAGTCTGTGTGTGTCTATTTTATTGTCAGAAACACTTTGCAGGTCTTAAATGACTCCTAGTGCAATATCAGCTCCAGGTGAGTTATGACAGTTAATAGTGGCTGAGGATCTGATCTGATACTGACTTGAGCACCTGGTCCTGATAAGGCAACCTTCAGGGAAGTCAGATTTCATAGGTAGAATGTTATGGTAAGAAAAACTGAACTTCTAGATTTTTATCTAAGAATTTTCTAAAAATGCAAATATGTTTTTATAGGAGAGGGAAGTTCTGTTATTTCACTGGTTTTCTTAAATTTCTGTATAGTCTTTTCAAACTCCAGCCAGTGATGAAGAATCAAACACCATAAACTTGCATTGTAGATTGGTGTGTCTAATGGTGTTTTTGGGGTTGCAAATACTTCATTGCCATTTAATTTATAACTAAAAAAGCAATTTCTCTGTTCAGTTCCTTAAGAACTTAACAGCAGCTTATGAATTGGAGAACGATTTCTGTTAAATATTTTCGAGTAAAATACTTTTTTATACTTTTAATGAAATTGCAGAAGTGTACAAAAGATGAGATGGATGTTAGGAAGTGATTTAGAGAAAGTAAACAAACAAATTTAAATGAAGATTGGAAAATCTAGAAATTGTTTCTGTGTGAGCTTTGTTCCTGAAGAGAAAAAACACTCCTAAAAGATTTTTTTTCTTTTAAAGTTTTATAAATATTGTAATCCAGTGGTATAAATTCTATATTGTGGATTGCTTTTGTATGTAGCTTTTTTAAGGCTAGATCTCAGAGGATTTTTTTATATAATCAAACTTTTTTTTTTTCTTCTGCATTATAAACAATTAGAAAAATATATTAGACATGTGATATTGAATAGCAGAACACCCAAAAGTTTTGCAGCTTATGAGTTTTATCCTTCCACCCTTGCTCTGCAGTCATATTTATGCAAGTTATGTGTCCAGTTAGATGACTGATTTCAGCAGGAGGGGAACACATGGGATGGTGCAGACGGAAAGTTGTTCGTGTGGGAGTGTTTGCAAGATCAGAGCCTTGTACTCTTAAGTTGGCCCTCATCATACCAAAATGAAAGCTTATTAACCTGTAAGCTTCAAAACAGTTACTCTTAATTTAAGTATGCATCGACAGAATCCTAAGGCCTTCCAAGTTCTCTTTTGCTGGTGACTTTGTATGCAGTTCTCTGTTATAGAACTTCCTAATGAAATAAAAAATATATATCCGATCAAAGCAATTGTTAGAAATGACACTATTTGATAAGATCATCTGCTGAAAATGAAGGGGGAAATGAGATCTGACTGCGGTAAAACCAGGTAAATAGCTTTCAGCTCTGCTTTTGTTATTCAAGAAGAAAGAGAAACAATAGGTGCTGTTTAGAGTCAGGAGCTGCCCTTCTAACCTCTGCTGCTCTTAAAATGCCTGAAGGTTATTGCATGGCTCGTGGTGGCTTTTCTGCTTGGCAGTTCGACTTTTAATTTTCTAACAAAAGACGCTGATAAACACTACGTGGAACAATCGGGGAGAAAAATGGAAAAATTTGCTATGCTTTTTTCCTCCTTTCCAGTTACTGAAGCATACAGGCATGTTTTTAACAGCAGGAGAAGCACTGCCTCCCGCGTGAAACTGCCAAAGCTGGAGACTTGTTTTTTAAATGAAGGAAGATTATTTCTACAAGGATGGGATGTGCTTTTGCACGGAATAGCCCGGCTCCAAACACATGATTAGCTACATGCCGTTGTGGGGAGGAATCTGAGCATCCACGGGAGCTGCACTGATTTCAACAAGACTTCTAATTACCGCTGCGCTGGCAAAATCAAGCCCCGTTAGCCTTAAATCCAGCCTTCTCGGCATCAAAACTCCATCTGCCTAGCCCCAGAACTCTTCCTGCTAAGCATGAGAAACACCCTTTTTCCTCAAGCTGTAAAGGTCTGCACAGAGTTAAGTACTAAAAATGAAACCTCAGCCAGCACTTTGGCCCTGTCCTTACATGTGCTGCTTGAACTGGTCGGTGCCATCGCTGCTGATGCTGAGAATACTGGGCTTGCTGGGATGCTTTGTACTTAGATGCCAGTGAGATCAGAGGAGTGAAGGGGTAAACTTCTGAATTATTGCTTTCCAGCACAGCTGAAAGTAGTGGAATGTAGCAGTTTTAGGAACATACACCTGTCAGTGTATAATGAGAGGATGTGTTTATCAATTTTCCCCACCGACATTCAGATCAAAGGTCCCCCAGGTGTTGTTGTAGTAAGAAAAAGGGAAAGGGGCCACGTCTTACCAGCTCCGACCTGTTGTCTCTCTCGTTGTTGGCAAATTTTCACTAGAAAATCAGCTGTGAGGCTGCTTCATTGAGGTGACTTGCTTTCTGGGGTTCACCTAGAGCATATGAATATTCAGTTCAAAAAGCGGCAGATTCAGGTCTCAGTGATCAAAGGAAGAAAAATATAACCAGCAATTTTGCCCCTTAAATATAAAAACTGATGCCCAGTCTTTCATTGGATGGTGCTGAGATATTGTCACAAGCACTTAAGAAAACACCACTGTGTTTTGAGTCAGTGAGTGTTATTCCTGGATGACTGATGCCAGACAGGCTGACAAGTAAGCTGAGAAACTTTTTCAAGCCCCTACAAACACCTACCAGCTTAAGCATATTCGACCTTTACAACTGCATACCAGCTAAAGCAAAAAGCTGAGGAGTCTGTCTCTTGCACTCCTTAGTTTACAGCTAAAGGAAATGTAACCCAAATGGAGGAGGATCCCCTAGGCCCTGGAAGTTGTTTAATTAATCATCACTTTCAGCCTGCTCACTAAATGGCTTTGCTTTTCTCACATGGGCAAGTGAAAAAGATAATTACACCTGGGAGAAACAATGACACCTGTTAAATATTCCTCTATTTTTGAGCACAGAAAAAAAAAAAAAAAAAGGGCCAGGAAGACTAAATAGAACTATGCTTGCTTTCTTTTTATGTAGCCTATGTGGGATTTGTGCTGGCACATATTTGTGTCATTACACCTGGCAGTAATTCTCATCTTTAACTGAATTTGCTTAAGTCAGAAATACTAGCTTTTACAGAAATATTAAAGCAGACAGACTTTTACCACCAATATGGTTTTTTGCATCTGTGACACATCTGACTCGATTTCTGTATAACAAAGGTATTTTACATGACAGTCAAAACTATCCTCTCCAGAGCCTTCAGTGGTTTGCTGCTGCTGTTACATTAACATTTTGGTCATGATCGATGGCTTGGCAGTTTATGATGTAGTCTGGGGCTTTATCAGCAACAGGGAATTTCAGGAAGAATTTTCCATTGGCTCAACAAAGCCAGCAGCAGCACTGTGAGAAGTCTACATGGAAATCTGAGTGTAGACACAGCTATTAAGGGAAGCTGCTCGTGTGTTCAATTTTGGGCCACATTTGGTAAGAAGTAGTAAGCTTAGGGGTGTTGGGTAACTGTGGTTATCAAGAGCTAAGCTTGCTGTCCGTGCTCAAATGTTCATGAGACTTCTTGCAATCTTTTCTCAACATGTTGTGGAAAGTTATTAGCACTTTGATAATACCCATTTTTCTCTTTCCCTGTGGGCTCTGCAGCTCCAGTTTGCTCTGGATGAATTCCTGGGGCACATTGTTTACTGACTGTAGTCAGGCCTGGAAAATCAGTATCTTACTAGGCATAAAGACTGTTGTTCATTCGGACAGTTTCATTTAAGATATTCTTTCCAAGATAAAAGGGTCAGATCAAGTCTTCGTTTTGCTTTATCCAGATTTATTCCACAGGAAATCACAAGATGGGTATAATCTGCAAATGTTTGCTTTAGTTGCACAGTTTTCACAGTGCATTCTTCCAGTCGAAGGGTGGGGAAAATATGCAGTAAGGTCTGTGACACCATTTCACACAACCCTCGGACACATGGTTTTATTTTATTTTTTGCTTTCTTTTGGCAGGCACTAAAGGGGGTGTTAATTCGTGGCCTGCTAATTTTGCTTAGAAGGTCTATATAAGTACACATAAAAAAAAGGCTTTCCAGCATTTCTGTTGCCTATGGCAGCTGTGGTGCAACAGCAGCACGTGCTGCTGCTATCACGAGGCTGGACTATTGTAATTCCCTCACAGGCAAGACTTCAGTCCAGCTTCTTCTTTGTTTGTCCACTGCTTCTTGGGAAAGCAGCAGCATGGTTGCTTGTCAGCTGGTGGTACTTTATGCTTGCTGTGGCAGCCCTGTATTTTTACAGACTATGAAATAGTGACTTGACTTTAAGTATGTATTGCAAGGCTATGTGGTAGGACCTAATTACCTTAGATGCTAACCTGTTTTATTTTCCCACCATTACATTGGCTACAAGGAAGGGTGGTAAAATATTTACTTACTGGACCCTGCCCCAGCCCTTCAGGTTTACCTCTAGTCCATCAGCAGTCATTGGGCCAAAGTGGCATTTTTCAAAAGGTGCAAGTCCACAACAGCTTGAGCCCTCTCTTCCCTTTTTTCCTGCTTTCTCCCTCATTTTTGAGCTGGCTCACAGCCGAACCTGTACAAGCCATTTTACAGTCCTCAACCTGAAGATGAAGCCACAGAAAATCAAGTAGCTTTCTGCAGGGTTATCTCCCTCAGCTGGCCTTTCACAGGAGTGGACACGCACCACTGCCAGCAGCAAAAGATGTGATGGGAGCAGACAGGCCAGAGAAGGGGTAATGGCAGCACAGCTCAGCCTCAGCACCAACTTCATTTACTTACCTTGAAAGTGTTGTAAATATGCATCTCTTTAGCAGCACTGTGGTTATTACACATATTTATTTCTAAGCAGGAGAGCCTTGCCATTGTTTTGTCACATGTCTGTACACATGAGAGAGAGTCAGACAAAAGCTAGGGATGTTTTATGCATCCCTGGTAAAGAGCCTGGGGTGATGACGGTGTTTGTTTTAAATGTAATCAAAACCTTTGTGGTGGCCAGTGACTGAGAGCTGCTCTGTAATGTCATATTATTTTGACTTACGTTTGCAGAGAACATAGCAGCATAAAGATTTCCAAACTAGGAAACCACTTTCACTTAAACCCAAGAACAAGGGTGCAGCTCTGTGCCTTTCTCATTCCTGCTTATGTGAAAGCTTTGGCAATACCATACAGACATTTCTGGCTGAGGGAAGGAGTCTATTTGCAGTATTTACGTAAATATTTTTTTTTCTGGACGAAATGCCACTCACTGTACTTCATTCTTAAGGTGATCAGCCAGTGGGAGAAAATGAGTTTGGTGCTGTTTAGCTTGCTAAAGGAGATAAACAACCTTTTGCTTATGTTCTTGCCCTTTAAATACCACATTTTTTTTTAAACTTTCTCTGTTTTGTTTGTTGGTTGGTTTGTTTTTTCTTTTTTTTTTTTATTTATTTTGTTAACAAAAAGCCAAATAACTAAAGTAGGAGCCATCTGAGTCTGGAATTGGGAATGGTAGATCTTTTTCTTAATTTGGTCATGAGCTGAGGTATTGTAAAAAAGTAAAAGCAAATTCCCAAAGCTGAACATATGACATACTTTAGAAAAAAAACCCCAAAACACAAACAAAAGCCAAAGCCAAACACAAAATGCAACAGCAAAAAATCTGTTTTAAAATACCTTGCTCTTAAAATTGCTTAAGTTTTATCTCTTGATAAATGTGATGTTAAAGGCCAGCAAAAATTAGCTAGTGAGATAGAGAATTAAAGTAGTGAAGGAAAAAAAAAAAAAAGACTAGTTTTTTTGATACAAAAACAAAGGCAGCAACAAGCATAATGCCTTCTGTCCTCCGAATAATGTTAAAATGGATTTGTTAAAATCTCATCCTCAGAGGTGCTTAATTTTGAGATCCAATGATTCACAGCATCAAGTGATTTTTATGTCTTTTTCACTTATATTTAAGTGGGATTTCTCTCAGATAAACAAAGTAACACACACTCAAAGACTCTTTCTGCCTCATTTAAACACCCCACCTTATCAAAACTCCATTTCCATGAGTGATGGATCTTGGCTCTGGATGGGAGAATGAAGTATTCAATTACCTTATTTTCATGTGCTAATGAAGCAGAATGTGGCTTTAGGGGGTTTCTTTTCAGCAAGGTAGCCTGTTTGGTTATGCACATGCCGCCTTCTTATGTTTCCTTCCCCGTCTCTGTCTACACTCAAGCGGTGGTCTTAATGGGCAACAGTGGCTAATCTGTCTGCCTGACAACAAGCCTTGGCCTTCTTCAGCACAGCAGGAACAGCCCTGGCCTGTAATTAGTGGAGCCATCAAACCAACTGTTTGCCTCGAAATTATTTCTTTTGGCACCTCTTGCAACAACTCGATCCGCTGAAAATCAAGTCAAGTTTGGTTGGACGGGTTTTTATTTTGTTCGCTCTGTTTGGGTTTTGTTCTGTGTGTGGTTGTGGTTTTGGTGGTGGTTGGGGTTGGTTTGTTTGTTTGTCATTTTTATTTCCCCTCCTCCGTTTTCTTTGCATCATGGAGTGTTGATGGGAGCTCTGTGAGGTCTGATGCTCAGCCCGAGCATCCGATCTGCTAACTCTGGCTGTTCATTGTGGAATCGTGCAGTTGAAATGTTTGCCATCGTTTGTTCAACTGACCTTCAAAGTGCAGGTGCATTTGTGTCTGAGAGTCCAATGGTACCAGGCAAGCGTTTCTTAGAGCAACTGAACGCTGCTGCCGATGCAGGAGAGGGAGGGATGTCTTCAGCTGGAGCACTCTTCAGTGCGGGCATCCCCTCTGGCATCCTCATCCTTCTCGGAGAGATCCTGGTTGCCTGGGTGGGATCATTGCTGCTCTTGAAGATAAACTTTTACTTAGCGCCTGGCTGAAACTGGACGTGAAGTGTTCAGTGCTTTACATGATGGCTCTTCATCCGAGGTTGCTCTTCCTTTTAGCACCGTAGAATGAAAATTAACACTTTGTGGGGGTTTTTCTAGCAAATGTATGCTAGGAATTACTGTGTCAGCTTCACCACAGTGGGCGATGGAGGGAACTAACTAGCTGGGACTTACTCATTGCCAGTTATGAAGTTGAGGAATTGGAAAAAGACAACGAATTTCCCTTTTTCTCCTTCCCCTAAGAATGAAATGAAAAAGCTTTACAGCATACATTGAAACAAATCTGGATTTATTTTTTATTTTTTTTTAAATGGGGACCTCTGAAAAAATAGTGACTTAAATGGCTGTGACTTAAAAGTCACTTTCAGTTCTCCTGTAAAACATTAACACTGTGAACAACAGAATTTTAATATTAGTTACTTCCCCCCCCCCCCCAAGATTCATGACGAATCTTCCTAAGAATTATTGAGCAGTGTAATGAATCTCTGCTCCAAATCATTGATGGAAACTAGTAAGTAAAAGGATGGAGTGTAATAGGCATAGAGTAACAGCACGGGTTTTGTAGGGTGTACCATGGGAATTCTGGATTATCCTGAAGGAAAAATAGGGGAAATATATGAAAATAAAATGGGAAACTCTTGGATATTATTTTGCTACAACCTTTTGCAAAGGTACTGAAGTAAGTGTAGTGGTGAAGTCCTGTCATGAGTTAAAACAGGTGAAAAAAAAAAAATAAAGGAGAGGAGTGATAATAATCCTCTGTTCTCACCCTGAAGGAGGCTCCTTTTTATAAGTGAAGCTTTAAAAAAATCGGTGTTGGGAGAGGTGTGCGTTTAGGCAGAAAGAGATCAAGCAGCAGCCAGGATCGGTGAGGTTGCCTGGCCAGGGGTCTGAAGTTACATACATTAAGGCTGCTGAGGCAAGATACTCGAGAAGAATGCAAGAAAATTAAGTTGCTAACACACCTTGTGGCTGAAGTACATGGCAAACAAGATTCGATCACTGCAGTGATGTTACTGGTTCCCCCCCATGGAAATCAGGCCAATACCGTGTTCTGCTGTAGCTGCTGAAGGCTGCTTTTGTGCAAACGTCCCAGCCTGTGTGGCTCTCAGAATTCCCTACGCATGAAGGAAATTCCCAGCATGTTTCCTCCCCTCCAGCCTTCCTTCCTTTGGGAGGGAATTTCTGTGCCTCTCCCTTATCTCTTGGCTATCCTATCTCCAAAGTGAGCCGAAGGAAAATAAGGTGTAGTTAGTTGGAGCTCTGCAGAGCTGCCTTTGGCAAGCAGAGAAGGATAATTGTGATCTGAACCAACTCACAGCAGATCTTTTCTCCTTTAAATTTGGGGAAACAGCCCCATGGTCTTTAGCTAGTTGGGTAAAATAGGTTTTTGTGACTAATAACTGTGTTTGCCAATGTGCTGTTCTGGAAAGCAAAAGCAGTTAACTTGCTTGGTTATGAATTCAATTTGTTGTTCTGTTTAAGAGCTGGAGAGTTTTCAGTTGAAAGTTTTGAAGTTTTTAATTTCTTTAATCATTCTCAAAGTGCAGCATCTCAGAGTGTCCCTTTCAAAATAAACCATGTATTTTTTTTTTAAATATGGAGACTTTCTTTGGGAACCCGTGATGAGACGTATTTGGTTTCACATTGCTTAGCATTATTCATTTGTCCCAAAACAAAACCTTTTTTTTTTTTTTTTTTTTCTGTAGGGAAAAATAACCCAACACTCCTGCCTTCTTAACTGGTTTTGAGACTATTCTCCCCTCCTCCTCCCCTCCACCCCCTTTTCTGTGTTCCTTTCTTGGATCTGAGTAATAGAACGTCTGGTATCTCAGTGTGGCTTGAAGTTACTGAAGCAAACTTTCCAGAGTTTTGAAAAAAAATAAGAAAGGGAAACAATATAGCAGAATGTCTCCTGACTTGAAAAAGTCAACTTGTTTATAGTGCTGCACTCGGCACTGGTCAGCTCAGCAGGAGCAGATACTTAACATGTGTTTGGAGCTGGTAGAAAATCAAAACTAATAAAAGAACTGCATATCTATTTTACAAAAGTGTATTTTTTTCCCCACAGAATAAAAAGAAGTTTGGTCCTTCTTTTGTTCCTTAGGCTTTTAGCTGATTTCCCAGGTGTTTTTCAGTTGAGAACATCTCACTAAAGTAACTCAAAATTTTAACTCCTGTCTGACTTTCTGGTTCTCATACACCAGCACCTTGCTGCACCATTTACATTGGAAACACTGCCGATGTCGTTGTTTCCATGAGCATGTTTACTGAACTTTTTAGAAGTTTGTAAATGGTTGTGTTTTGGAAAACTCTTAGAAAAGCTGAAAAAAAAGGAATTTTTCCAGCACTTTCCATTTTAGAATGATGATGATATGAAAGAGAAGAAACATTTTACAAGGGTAGAAGTAATGCCTTATACATTATTTTATATTGAAGAGAAATGTTGAGTTTGCTTTACAGAGTGTCTTGGGAACTGTGGTATAGCTTTGGATATTTAAATATATGTAATTTCCTAGACATAAGCTTTGTGTGAGAAGTTGTCTTACTGTATCTTATCTCACTGTAGAGAAAATGGTGACAGTTGTATGATCGCACACTATAACTTTTGTATTAGCAGGTACATATAATATAACCACCAAATTCCTAGTGCTGAATTGCAGTATTCAGTGCCTAACAGTTCATAAGAGATTAGTGAGTATTATTACTTCAGAAATGCACAGGCTATCAGTCCTCCTTCTGCCTGGATATGTTTAATGTAAAATACATCTCCATTAAGGAATGTAAAGCCAACAGTCTCAATAACCAAGCAAAACCAGGAGTAATTGAGAGAAGAGTACAAAAATAGCACAAGTAATCTCAAGAAGAACTGCCTCCCCAGTGAATTGGCTACAAATTAAAGTTTAGCATGTAGATCACACTGCTTCTTGCATATCAAGAAGCTTATGCAGACATATACTGCAGCTGAATTCTATTGTGGCAGCATAGGCAGACATGTGTCTTGGGGAAAGTGAAAGCATTTACAGTTAAAAAAACCATACCATTGCATTAAATTCAACCTGTAAACCTTCATGCATAATTAATCATAAAGCCACCACTTGAGGCTGTTGTGTGTTGGATTTCATTTCAGCTTCTGAGTAATCTTAAGGACCTGAGCAAGTAAAGCCACGTCAATAGCCTGTTCTTCAGGTGACCAGAATATGGTGAATGTCAGAAATCCACATCTGAAATAAGAGGTTGCACGCTCTTTACCAAGAGCAGATAAAGAAAGAAGGCTCTTTGATGTGGCTCTAGTGTAGTGTCAGCTTTGTTTCTAACGAGTCCTCTGCACTTCAAACTTGATTTGTGTATAAAAGGCTGTACTGTTGGGTGGAAGGGCTGATACTGGGTTATCCTTCCTGTCATTTCCACCCCCACCCGCCTTCTGCATCTTTCAAGTGATCTCTGTTTTGGCTGGTTTGAGTCTCAGCCAGCTAGTCATCATCCCACTCCCACTACCTAAAAACCTTGGATAATCCCATTCCAATACATAAACCAGAGCAGACATAATGGTGATAAACAATTGCATAGCAGCTGCTTATTGCAGACATCCATCCACTAGAGGTGCCTGGGGAGGGAGGGGGACCTCAAATGCTGATGCCCAGAGAGCAGCACCTCACGTGGAAAATGATGCCTCAGTGTCTCCTGGTTCCCAGCACATGTAGTGATTTCTGTACCTATTATTTGTACTTTTGCTGAATGTGTACCCCTTCTTAATATTAGCATTGACTTTCACCCCACTGCTACTCCCTTTCCTTTCTATGCCTGTGGCAATACCCTTGTTGTAAGTACTTGAGGTCCCTCTTTCATGCTTTAGTCCTGCACAGTTCTCCTTTGCCCAGGTGTTTTATCACTGTAAAGGAGCTAGTTTTGATATATCTGATATGACAGCATAGGACTGCAATGCTTCTCTTTCAGTCATAATTATTTACAAATATTTACAATAGTTACAAAACCTCCCAATACTATACTGTAGACAGTGGATGGGGTAGGAAAATGGTAAAGGATTAAATAACCAAGAGCATTTAGTGGGGCAACTTCACTGCCTTTTTCTTATGCTCTTTTCACACTACCACTTCCTTCTAAGTAGCTTTGTTTTGGAAAGAAGTGGTTAGTGTGTTTTGCTAGGTAAGGAATGTTCCCTCCAATCACATTAATGTAATTAAGCACTTACATGGATCATTGGTCCTCAAACTTCAGTATGCTCAGTGCTCAAGCTTGGGGAGTACAAGAATAAGGAGTAATGGATGAGGTGAGCCTAGAGCCCCCTCCTTCTGTAGCATGAACTCACGGGGCAGAGCCAGCATGCCAGTTAGGGCACTCTGCTCCCAGCCTGGAACGTAATCTCCTTTTATTAACCTTCTCTTATTTTTCAAAACATACTGCAGAGTATTTACTAGGCTATAAAAAATACACTGTGGGGATTTATCATATTTAATGGCATCTTCCAGAATGAGAAAAAAAATCAGTCTGTGAAGCTGGTTATAATGTATTTAGAAGGGGGTGAAACATTGGGTTTTGGTGTAGCGATGTTTACACACTACCTTACAAACCTCAGTGCAGAACACTTGAGCTCCTAGTGTAAATGAGTGAAAATTCAGCTCTCTGAGGAATGTCTTCAAACAGGGGCTTGTAAGTCACAATTCTAAACTCAAGATACTTGTGGTGCCCAGGCTCTCATCATTCTGTGTGGCTGCAAGTGGAGTCACACAGGCCTTCCTCTGGTTGTTTCCTAAGCAAATGGAGAGGGAAGGCACCACTGAGAAAGGTGACCATCATGGTTTCCACATTGGCATGTGGGCAGCAGGTATTCTGCAAGGGACTACTTGCCCACAGCTGGGGATGTGAGATGTTATGGCTACCAAAAGAGTACAGGCTGAGGAAATTCAGAAAGCAGCCTCTTGATTCGCGTCCCCCAGACTCCTATCCTTGATGAGGGCTGCATTAAGCAAAATAGGGCTGTTTATCAGTCCTCAGATGTCACTTGCCAGCCAAGCTGTTGGTTTTTCCCAAGTACTCCTCAGAGTGTACCGCATCAAGTATGGCAAAGGAGGTAGTATTCTTTCCCCCTCCTCCTTTTTTAAAAATAAAAAATAAAAGGCAATTTTAAATTGTAGGGGAGGAATTAATCAGTGGAGATTCATACCTCCTGGAAAATTAATCTACCTTGTAATCTTATATTTTTGCTTATATGGTTTAATAACTTTGTATGGTAGAGCATTAGCTGTGTCACATATTCATGTTGCCAGTCAGTTTGGTCAGTTCTAGATGATGTATAGTCACTTCATAAACAGCTCACATGGGGGACTGCTCCTCCAGGTCTTAGCCTGAGCATTACTCCTCTCTGCATCAGAAATCTGGCTTTTCTTTCACCTGAGTAAGGAACAAAAGAGGAGCTGATAGAAGTCATTCATTGCTGTTAGCCATGAAACAGCCGTGACCTTGTTTGTTTTGAGCTAGTTTTTGGATGAAGAACAAATTGACATTTCTCTCCCTTCCTTTCAGATTGATTGGTGGAAGCAGTCCTTGGGATTTGGCTATTTTCAAAACAAAATATTTGACCTGAAAGGTAATATTTATATCAGGCAGATAATAGAAAACACTCTTGCCCTCTCTCTGTCTCTCCATGTCTGTTGTGCATGTGTGTGTGTGCACTCTGGGTTCCCTCCTTGGCCTGACCTCTGCTGCACTCACTGCGGCTTCATTGACTTCACCTTTTCCTCCCTTCTCCTGATTGTCCTGGTTTGAGTGAGAACCAAACAAATTCTGTTCAGTGATTTTACTTTTCAGCTCAGTTCTTCTAATTAACTGCACTTTCTGAAGTGAGCAGCATGTTTTGCAGAATTCTAGCAGTGATAACAGTCTGGGAGTCTGGGACTCTCCCTGTGCCAACTCCACGGCATCAGTGACGGTGATGGAATTACCATCAGCAGGGTTGGGTTTGGTACTGGTTTTGTACATATTTATATATATTCCATTATTATTATTTTCATTAATGCTGTTCTAGTTTCCTTTTCCATTTGTGAAGTCTCCCTTATTCCCTTTCTCTTCCCTTTTTGGGGAGTGAGGTTAAAAGAGAGCGTCTGTTATTGGTCCGAGGGCTGCCCTGACCCTAAACTGTGACAGATTTATTGGTTCCCAACATGGGGCATGATCAGAGCTCTGATATATTGCTCAAATAGTTCAAATTCTGGTTCGCTCAATTGAGAGAGGGTTTTTTTATTTTGTATGTTGTTTTAGGGTTTTTTTATGAGCATCTTTAAGAACTGGAAACTAAAACAGGGCCTAAAATGTTGTTGTTTCTGAGGGCAGTGTCAGTTTGTGGTTTTTTAGCATTTTTTTCTGAATTAAATGCTGTGCTGTTCCCCTAGGTGCCGTACGCATTATGCTATGGTTTGTTCTCAGTCTTCATCTGAAAGCTGTTGGTTCTGGGTGCTGGGCAAAAGCTGCTGGTCTCTTGTGGTGTTTATCTCTTAATTTATGTTGCACTGAAATGGGCAGCAGGTGTGGCTCTGTACCATGGGCATTACACAGTGGATTTAATTACTACGAATACACTTAGTTTTATCTTGGGAAGTTATTATGCTAATCTGATTCCACTGGATTTTAGAACTCTGTTAAACCATGAGGATTGTGGTCATTGTTACTACCAAAATACAACAATATTACTATTATTATTTACTAATGTCTTTAATGTGGGGCGTCAAATTAGAAACATAGGTCAGGCAGCCACCAAAAAACAGAGAGTGCTGCTGCTTCCCAGTGAGTTTCTGTGATACACTCCATGACCCACAGGAAAGGTGATGTGACTGTTAAGGATCCACAGGCCTCACCCCCAACCAGCCCTGCTGCTGTGCCAGCTCCTACTGCATCTTCTCATACTCTCCAGGCCCCCCCAACCAGCCCTGCTGCTGTGCCAGCTCCTACTGCATCTTCTCATACTCTGCAGGACCCCCCAACCAGCCCTGCTGCTGTGCCAGCTCCTACCACATCTCATACTCTGCAGGCTCCCCCAGCGAGCCCTGCTACTGCTGCCCCAACTCCTAAAGCAAGCACCACAGCTTCTAATAGTCGGCAGGCCCCCCACAACAAGCCCTGCTGCTGCCTCAGTCAAAACAATCTGCTGCTGCTTCAACTCCCACAACAAGCACTGCAACTGTTCCAGCTCCAGCAATACAGCCGACAGCTACACCAGCACCTACTGTAGCCACTCCCACTCAACCTGCACCTGTACAAGTAGCTCCTGTGAGGAGAAGAAAACAATCAAAGCAGTCAGATCCGGCAACAGAACAAGGAGAGGGTCCTACCCAAGTTGAATCTGAGTCAAAACCAGATGTAAAGCCTGATGCCTCTGCAACTGGAGAGAAACATCTAACTAAAACAGATTGTCTAGTGGGAATTAGAAGGTCCCTGCCTCCAGACAGGTGGAGGAGAGGGACAACCAAGTTTGTTGGACTGTGTGGATGTGATGTCCTGGAACGTTAGAACCACAAAAGCATAGAGTCCTAGTAAATACTGGTGCACAATGTACCATATTGCCATCAAATCATAAAGGGAGTGAATCTGTTACCATTAGTGGAGTAACAGGAGGATCTCAAGAACTGTCTGAATTAGAGGCTGAAGTGAGCCTCACTGGCAATAAATGGGAAAAGAGCCATATAGTGACTGGCCCAGATGCTCCTTGCATCCTTGGCATAGACTTTCTCAAGAATGGGTATTATAAGGACCCCAAAGGGTATTGATGGCTCTTTGGAATAGCAGCTGTAGGGACTGAGGACAATAAAAAGCTTGAATGTCCTGCCTAACCTTTCAGAGGAGTCTACTGTTATGGGTAAGATGAGAGTTGAGGATCAAAAGGTGCCAATTGCTACAGAAGCTGAGTATCAACGACAATATCGCACCGACAGAGACTCTGTAGCTCCCATCCAGAAGCTGATCTGTCAGCCAGAGTGTTGAGGGGTGGTCAGCAAAACTTGCCCACCCTTTAACAGTCCTATATGGCCAGTGAGAAAATCTAGTGGGGAATGGAGATGAACTGTGGACTATGGTGGCCTGAATGAGGTCACACCAGCAATGAGTGCTGCCATACCAGTCATGGTGGAGCTCCAGTATGAACTGGAGTCAAAGGCCGCTAAGTGGTCTGCTACCATTGACATGCTAATGCATTTTTCTCTATTCCTATAGCACCAGAGTGTAGGCCTCAGTTTGCTTTCACCTGGAGAGTTGTCCAATACACCTGGAATCTACTTTCCCAGGGGTGGAAACACAGCCCTATCATTTGCCACGGACATACTAATTTTTCCATACTACATTGGAGAAAGGTGGAGCTCCAGAACACCTGCAATACATTGATATCATTGTGTGGGGTAATACAGAAGGAGATTTTGTAAGAAGATAACTGAAATTCTTCTAGACACTGGTTTTGCCATAAAAAAAAGCAAGGCCAAGGGACCTGCACAAGAGATTCTGTTTTTGGAAATCAAATGGCAAGATGGGCATTGGCAGATCCCAATGGATGTGGTTAACAAAATAACAGCCGTGTCCCCACTAACTAACAAAAATGAAACACAAGCCTTCTTAGGTGCTTTGGGTTTCTGAAGAATGCACATTCCCGGTTACAGTCAGATTGTAAAACCTCTCTATGAAATAACTCGAAAGGAAAATAATTTTCATTTGGGTCCTGAATAAAAACAGGCCTTTGAACAGATAAATAAGAGATTGCACATGCAGTAGCCCTTGGGCCAGTACAAACAGAACAGGACATTTAAGATGTGCTCTGTACCACAGAATCACTGGAAGAGGTGGGGCTCGGTATGTAAGGAAAGCAGGGTGCAGGAAGTTCATGGCAGTCTCGTGCCATTCTGACCCTCTGCAAATGCCCCCTCCTGCCAGAGTGATGGATGGCATGGGGCTTCTGCATCAGTCACTTGTGAACTCTGAAGGTCACCCGAGAGACAGCGTATTCTCCCTTCAGAAAGAGACCCTGGAGGGATGTTGATTTAGTGACATTCAGCAAGGACTGACCCTGTCAATCAGTGCAGTAAAGTTGGAGCAGGGAATGTTCTTAACGTTGGGTCACTGGATCTGAGGCAGGAGGAAACGATAGCTGGAGTTTGTAAAAGCCCTCCTCTGGGTTGCTGATTTGATCTGGCAGGTGGAAAGGGGCTATTTTGGATGAGGTATCTGGCTGAAGGAGCAACTGCAGTCCCAGCTCTCTCTTGCAGCAAGTGCTTTGCATTTAAGTGAGGAGGGGTGAGGCCTTCTCATGTGCTTGCAAATGGACACTCTCCTGAGTTTCTTGTGAAGGAAAAATTGCCTCTAGGCATTACTGCCTCTAGGGAGCTTAAAAATGCCAGTGTCATTAGAAATGGTGACTGCATTTTTTTAGGCTTCAGTTTCCTGTTTAGATTTCAACAACTCCGATTTTCTTATATTTGGCCCTCTGTGCATGTCAATAAATTAATATTTATGAATAGGAGTGGGTGGAAGCAAACCAGTTGCAAAAGCAACGTTTGGATTGAGGTGGGAAGAACCTGGGCTGTACAATTCTGGTGTCCCTTCTCAGACCCTACCTGAGAGGCAGTGCCAGTGGGCCTACTACTGAGGCACTCATAGTACTGTAGTCTGGCCATAGCTGCAGACATAACATATATTTGAAAATATATCCTATTTCGTCCAACCAAAATTGCTGTTAAAACAGAACAGCAGTTGCTTCACAACAGTTGTGAAGCTGGAGATGGAGCACTAAAATCCAGCATTCCCAAACTGTCACAAAGTTGCAGTTTTCAGTTCAGCCACTGTGGGTTCAGAAATAGAGATCATACTTTAAGCAAGATGGAATTTGAGTGAATTTAAGCTGAGTATTTATTAAAGCTCTATTTAGACTGGGCTGTGATGAGTCTGGATTGCAAAGCTACAGGCTGTGATCAACAGCAGGAGGTTATTTAGATTAAATACCAACTGTCTTGGAATGATGGGAAAAGTTTCAGACAGAAGTTTTATTTACTGGGGTTTTTTTTGACAAAGCTGTGGGCTTGCAGTAATATTCTAGGAATTCTGCTGGAGATATAATTTTCCTTCTTGAATAAATGTTCTTTTTTTGCATTGCAGTGTTCTTGAATTCGGCTACTCCCTTACATATCCTCTGATGAATACATCTGATACTCAATTTTCTCCCCTTCTTTATCTCCTTAGTATAACATTGTAATCATAATTTGCTTTCTTTCGGTCTGTATTTTTTTTTCTTTTTTTTGCTAAGAGAAAAACAAGTCAAGAACATTTGTTTGGGGTGAGGGGAAAGCGTCACAATTTTATCATTTTTCTTGAGGTTTTTCTCCCTTTTCTCTCTTTCCTTTTCAATTTTTCATGTTGACCTTCCTTCTCACCTTTCCTTTTTCCTGTGTCCTATCTAAAGGGTGGTCTTGCTCCTCCCTTCTCTTCTACTCTTTTATTTTTGAAAATAGGAATGATGAGTGATTGTTGTTTCCCCCTCATCCTTTATCTACTTGCCCACACCTGTTTCTTTCACTCTGGTTTCCTTCAAGTTTTAGCACATATTTTCTCTTCTCATGCCTTTTGCTTTTTGTTTCTCCTCTGTGATTATTTCGGATCCTGTGGACCCCCTTCTCCTCCTTCCTCCCGCCCAGCCCTGACAGAGGACTTTGCAGTTTGGCAGAGCAGCCCCTGCTGCTGTTGTGGTGCCACAGACCTGCTCTTGCCTTCCCATTTCTTGCAGCACAGCAGCACTTGGCTTCAGCACTTAACGTGATTTGCATTCTTTTATTTTGGCCTCAGCCCTTTCAGTAACTAATGCATGTAGGCAGCACCGTAATGACTATATTGCAGAGCTAGGCTTGAACTGCATAAAAAAGAATCCACTGACTTACTTTCAGAATGAGTGCACAGAGTATAAGCATCGCAGAGAGAAAAAAATGGTCCTCATGCAGTTAATGTCCCTGTAAACAGCATGAGCTATTCCGTAAACAAATGTGACAAGCACCTCCCTAAACTCAAGAAAAGTGCATGTTTCCTGTAATACTGCTTCATGTTTATAAGGGGTCTCTCATCCATTTCTGGCTCCATGAAGTGAGCAATACAAAATACTGGAAATGATAGTTAGACCAATTGCCACAAAGTTTTCCTGAAATCAGTTTTACTAATCAACATCTTTCTTTTCTCTCAATTACTTTTCTTTGTCTGTGTTGGAGCTTGGAGGTTCCGAGGTGGGACCATGCCTACCAAAATACCAAAACAATCAGGGGAGCTACACAGTCTTTGTCACACAGCACTGTGAAATAAATCACAGCACAAAGGGTCTTGGCTATAGAGGGCTAAAAGCAGCTGCTCTCCCAAAGCCACAGGCACAGGCGTGCACTGCACATCAGCAGGGAAATGGCTGGAAGCTGCAGGTCTAGAGGATGAGAAGCTGAACAAAAGGAATCAAATGCTAGAAAGAAATGAACTAGCCCCATGGCCAGTGCTTAGCAGATGGACAGGAGGAAGGTATGATGACTGAAGTGCTTTATCCATGAGGCACAGTCTGAAAGGCTGATGCTGTGTGAAGGGTAGTACTGCTCAGCTTAAGCTGAGGAAGGCCAGGTTGATCTTTGCTGCCAAGAGAACCCAGCATGTCCTTGTGTCAGCTGTGCAGGACAGGCTTGGCTGCTGGCATCCACTCACTGTGTAGAAAAAGGAAGTGATGCAGACTTTGTACAATGCAGATGCTTTTTTTTTTTTAATACATCCAACAAAATTTAACAATACAAAAAATGACAGAATTTGTTGGAAAAAATAATGAAAATACTTTCATCAGAATCTACTGAAGCTCAAACTGAATTTATCTTGTTTGATTTTCCAGTGTCACAGTGAAACTAAATAAATACTCATTAAATCACTGTAGCAGTATTTAACAATCTCATGTCTTTCAAGTAGTCTAAGGAAGTTTTTGTTGCCATCAGAATAATTTCACAAAAGTCACATTTATCAACCGAAGTCTGCTAAGCAGGTTAATCAAATTGCAGTTTAATACCTGAACCACAAACACCGTGTCCATTGTGCAAACCTCTCTGGTTACAGTTTCAGGTCTTACATCCTAGTTATGCCTCGTCCATCCTGCCCAGCATAGAAATGCTGTCAATTCCCTTGCTATTTAGTTAAAAAAAAATAAATATCAACTGTCATTGGAAGATTAAGATTGTTATAAAGCAAAAAAACATGAGAAAAAAAAAAAGCTTCACATGCCCTCAGTTCATATTCAGTTCTCTCAGATCCTCAGCACTTTAGTATCATGAGCAGAGGAAGTGCAAGTTAGAGAGCAGAGAGCTTCTCATGAGGTTTTTTTCTGCAGGGTAAAGAGAGACTGGTCCTTGACTGGTGTGCTTTGATATACACAGCTTCCACTTTCAAAGGGGCAGAAACTGTGATCAAAACATCCAGCTATCTCAGGCAGTTCTAGGTAATGATGATTTAGGACTGGTGCCTGGTGCTGGCCAAGCAGCAGCCACCACAGGAACCTGTACCATGGCAGCTCCAGTTTGTAAGCAGTGGAGTCCTCCACATTTGCAGGACATCCCCATTAGTGCACTTCCATTTGAAAAAGTTTAAACAACATTTTGAAGTGGTTTTAGATTTTGTACCAAGCACCCGTCCACATGCCCTACCAAAATTCTACCTGAGGAATGGCATTTTAAGAAGTATGTTCTTCTACTGTTGTAACATCTTTACTTTCCAGATAATTCAGCATGAAACCATGATTAATATGCTTACTAAAATATACAAGCAATGTCTCTAAATTCAAACACTCAGCTAGCTCAGTGTCTAAACTGATTGCACATCAGCAATTAAAAAAAAAATCCTATACAATAAATGGCATTTTTTCTTTTGCTAATCTGAAGAGAATCATTCTTGTAATTAATGTAAACAAGGCCACTCTAGTTACTTTCCTATTTTGAATTTCATCAGTCCACCACACATTTTCCAAAATCTACTAAAATGGATGGGAAATATTCTTTAAAACTCATTACAATTTATATATATATATGTATATAATTTAATAGGTATTTTTTCTACAAGCTGTTTGCATGCTATGCTATATTACTGGATGAAGACCTCTTATATGAGGAATCAATAACAACATTGAAACTTTCTCCAGCGTAGAGGTGACTGCTGGAGCAGAGATTTCTACCAACACAGAAGATAATTCCTGAGTTGATGTAAGGCTGCTGTTCATTGTGGTAGCCTCTTAACTCAAATAACAACTCTGCAAATTGAACTGTGAAGGTCCCAGATTGCCAGGAGGATATTTCTCATCTCAGATGAAAACAAAACTTCGAAGTTTTCTTTTCCATGGGTTTCTGCAAATAATGTATTTGGGTTGTGTTCACATTCCCTCTTACAAATTTGGTCCTAGGTTCTAGCTCCGAATAAGTGGCACAGCTGCAGTCAGGAAGAATACAGTTTTAACTTGGATTAGTATTGACCATTAAGTCTATTTTCAATCAGGAGATTTCAAGGCAATATCAGGTATTAATGCAAATTTTTAAGCTGCCAACAATTTCAGAGCATAAAACTCAAGGAAATATATATATGGACCTGAATTTGTCTTGTGCTCATAGGAGCTTTGAACAGCACATCCTCCAACATTAAGTTCATAGAAATAAGAAAATAAACATTTCTTTGCCACTGTTAATTTGACACTGAGCTATGATAATCTATATACATGACCTAAGCTATATGTTAGAAGCACTATTTCTGTCTGAAGTACTGCAGGAAATGTATTGCACACCCAAAGTGTTATTTTCCACCCCCCTACCAACCCACCTGCTTAATATAATGTGTTTAGATGACAGGGGAAATAAAAGTAAGGTTCTGTTTCTGCAAACATTCAATAAGATTGCCCATGGCAACAAAACTAAGAGTCTTTGTCAGATAGACAATTCAGAGATAGTAGGATTCATAACCAAGTGTTTTGGTTTACTTACTTGCTCATAAATTATTCATTTTGGGGCTGATCTTTGGTTCACTGTGTGCAGAGGGCATCGAGCCATGTTCTGAGGCAAACCTGCTTTGTTATGTATGGAAAAAAAATGGTTTGGATTATGGTTTTCCCTCAAATTATTAACAGGCACAAATGGTGTTTGATTGAACTTGGTTTTTATTTACATAATGATCAATGATAGGGCGATGTCTGAATTAGCTTGGAAGTCACACAACTGCTTTTATTTGACCTGGTTTCTACATTTGCATGAGTTTCCTTTTCCTGCATTATAAATATCCATAAAAACATGTTGAAAATGTCAGGTCTCACCTAGTTGTTCACTTTGTCGTGGCTACTGCTATCTTTAGGAGCTTGATTGTACAAACATCTACCTATGTTCCACCTGATGGCCTGGTAACACACGTTGTTCGAATACAAACCTCTCACTTTCATCTTATTTTCATGTCATATTCTCAGAGAATCAGAGAAATAAGAGATAGGAAGGTCAACTTGTGCACACTTTTCAGATGTGTAAGACAGTTCCCCAATTCCTGACTCTCAGCTAATGTTTCTTATTTTTATTACTTTCCAGTTGTCTCTTACTTAACAGATGGCCAGATACCACACATTATTTAAGTAAAGCAGTCATGTTATTGTTATCCACAGAACATTGGTTTTCCTATGGAAAGACTGGTAGCTAAGCCTTTTATAAGCTGGCTACTAAGAAGGCGAAAAACCCCATACAGTTCTGACTGTTCCTCTACACATGGAAAGTACAAAATAATTTAAGAACTGTGTTTCTCTTTTTTACTCAGGCAATGATCCGAGTAAGATTTCAGCAGAATTGTTTTATGCTGAAAAAAAAAACCCAACAAAAAACCAAAACATCCCAACACAACAAAAAGCAAAACCAACACCAAAAAAAACCCAACCAAAAAACCAAAACCTGTCCAAGAACTCCACTGTTTGGCCTCACTCTCTCTGTCTTTCTCATTTTTATGTCTTGCAAACAGACATTGCTCTTACCCAAATTAACCTCTTCTGAATTTTGCTTTCTTCCCCCTGTATTTGGCTTCTCTCTGGGTGGGGCGAAAAGTGAGCTCTCCTAACATCCAGTACAAATTAGGTCTTTTTAAAAACAAAGACTTCTTTTAAGAATGACTGTATTTTATTTCTGACAAAAGAAGGGAAAACACAAGTGCACACACTAAATCAAGAAGTCAAATGTGTGTAATCTGATGCCAAGTGTAAACATGTATGGACTTTACAAGGCTTGCTGACACTAGATACTCTGATTTTCTTTCATTTGAAAAAGTGCTTTTGAGTTTTCACAGTAGGGTTTGCAAGAGGTAGTCAAAAGCACAAAGTGAATAAGAGCAAGTCTATACAATAATGTGTGTTAAATCCTAAGTTTTTAATTTTTTTATGGGCATTATTTTTTATGCTCAGAGCAGCTAACATAGAATTGGTAGATCTAGGTCCACATGCAGTGGGGTTTTTTGGCCTGGTTTTCAGCAGAAAGTTTCTTAAGTGGATACCATAATAAGCTGCTAAAGAGTCAAAATATCACATACTAATAAAATTTATTTCAGGGGAGGTTAAGCACCTAACTACCTCAGGGTGGATGGTCCTAAAGTCTGCCTGAATACTCCTCCAGCACTGAAGGGCATGAATAATTTTCTGTGTTCACTGAAAGAAAAACAGAGTGCAGAAGTTAGTGATTTAATAAATAAAGATGTTGTCTTGTTTTCACTGCTATTCTATCAGACTGCTGCTGTAACATATCATGGAATTACACCATCTGTTCAGAAATACTGCTGTAAAACTGTAAATTTTCAGGCTGCTTAACATTTGTACTGAATGGTTCAAGCTGTGTTAATTATATATCTGTAAGCACTCTTCTTCTGAATGTTGGTTGGGTAGATCCCAGACTTCTGCCAAAGAATTTTTCACATAATTTAATGTTAACAGGATTTTTGTAGCTAGGTATTTATTTAAACATATCACTCGGGTTTCTAAGCACTAAAAAGATGGTGTTGTCTGTTAACGAGTGGGACTTCTGTTCTTCAGCCTTACCTCTAATTACACCCCATGAATGTGGGAAAGGGTGTTTCATTTTTGCTTGTTCATGCTTTAGAGCAGTTGTGAGATTGCTTTGATACTGTTGTGGGGAGGCAAATATAATGACATCAGCCCCTCACATTTCTCCTGAATGCAGGGAGGCATATGATGGTCATGCTTCCTAGTAAAGAGGAAGATAGTGATCAGTGTGCAGTTATAAGAGTTTTTCTGTGCTGAGAGACAACGTGCTGCACTGAGCCTCTGATGTCCTGGAATGCAGTACAGGTGAAAGATCTGGGAGATGTTACATCACCTTTCTTCTTCTCCTCTCACCTCTTTCTCACTTGGTGGCAGCTGAGGTCTGGTTCAACCTACCATGAGAGCTGGAGCAGCCATAGGACCCTTCCAGTACAAACCACTCATCACTACTGAAAAACTGGCTATCAGAAGCCAACTGGAAGAGGGGATGAGTTGCAGCTCTGGAAAGGTATGGTCCCCAGGGATCTGTGCTGGTAGCTCAGGATCACCATACTAAACCCATGCCCCTAATGCTGGCTGTGCTCTTGAAAGGCACAGCAAGGTGCCAAGTTCACCTCCTTATAGCAGGCAACCTCCCACCTACTCCACTCCAGACACATGAAGCAAATGCAACACTAGCCAAGACCCTACCCCTGAAAATATCTCGGGAGGGCAGTGTTTTTTCTGCTCATAACCACCCATGGGCATAACTGCTTCAGCAGGTTGTGGTTGCTCCTCAGGAAAGCCTGACAGGAGGGGATGGGATGCTGTGCTGCCACCTGCTCAGCCTGTGCTGCTAGACCTGAGGGAAGCCTTCAGAAGAAGAATCTAGAAAAGCCTAGATGGATTCATACAGTGCTTCTCTTTCCCTCCCCTCCTCCCTCAAGCTTTTTCCATGTTAAAAAAAAAAAAAAAAGCCAGAGAACTGGCTCCTAAAAGTCACTTGGATTAATATAAACTCTTGAAAGTGTCACGTAGCCCCTGGAATAATTCCAAATAAACCCTGGCTTATTTGGAAAAATTGCTTCTTGAAAGAAATGCACAAACATTGGTCTTGATCCAAAGCCATGAAATCAACAGGGTGACTCTCATTACAGAGGGCCTTGGATCTGGCCCATTGGTGGCTATGACCAGAATGATGGTCTGGTACAATAAATCATTTTTAGATTCCTGTTCTACAGATGCCTGCAAAAGTTTTGGTGAGAGGAGAAAGAAAAGAACAACCTTCATCTGCCTTCCAGTGAAATCTCTTTTCCAAACTCTTTGAAACTATAATTTATGGACTGACTCTTCACTTTAAATGCAGTATTCTTTCTTCTCTCCTTTTTACAAAGACGAGATACATGTAACCAATTAGAAAGAAAAGTGAATTAACTGTGTTAAGGACATCTAATTCTTTTAATGTAAAAAAAAATACTGTTTTTTCCTTAACTGCTCAGTTTGTTAGATTGTCTGAATCCACAGCTCATTTCAGGTAGTTTAAATACCCATGACAATGAAGAAGAGACAAGAGAGAACAGCGGGGACTGAAATAAAAATTCAAGATTGTCCTAATTCATGCATTATGCATTGAGTTATTCCATGTGCTTTTCTGGGACAGAAGCATGAAACTGCTTATTTGTTAGCATCATTTGCTTTGCATACAGGTGTTTAATCGTTTGGGTTTGTTTTTTACTGAGAACAGTGGACACTGCATTTGTATTGCCAGAAAACCTCTGGCATCACTAGAAGGGAGTTGCTAAATGGAATGAAGATCAAAGCATTGATCTAGAGGTTGGAGAAAGGAGTTTATTATGAGAGAGGGTATCAAGACAGAGTTTTTTACCTGGAGTAAAGACAAGAAAAAAAAATATTGCAGAGAATATGGAGTCTTTAGATTATCACTTTTAATATAGACAAACCCCAGCTACCAAGAACTGTTATGAAAGTAATATTTTGAGTTCTTCAATTAAGCTTCTAGGCTTGGTTCTGTTAGATTTCAGTTTCAGAGGGGTTGTTTTGTCAACAGGAAGGCTATACACTAAATTTTTCTTCTCTCATGAAGACTGAAATTCCGAAACATTGCATGGATTATTTTTAATACAAGGCTTTAAAAAAACCCTGTCTTGTAAGATCCACAGTGGAATTCCTAAGAGCTCACAGCACTGATCTTGCATAAAGTACAAGCTGATGGTAGATAAGCAGGGTCTCCAGACTAACTCTAATAAATAAATTCTATTCCTCACCTCATCTGATAGATATAATCTTAACATCCTTAAATGCTGTGCTTATAAATTCATAAAGAGCACCTGCTACCCTTAACTATACATCATGGTCTCTGCTGAGCCTGCAGTGGCAGAGGTTCTCCAACTCCCAGGCCAGGCTGGCAGTTCCTGCTCCAGAGGTAGGTCTTCTTGTCCCCTTTGTACTGAGAAAAGATAGAGTGGGGGGCCAGAGGGTGCAAAGTTAGCTCTGTCTGTCTCTCTAATAAGCAGCAACTAGTTGTCTTTTCCCAGAAGCCATGCAGGGGAGGGTTGCCAGTAATAATATAGTTTTCTATTTACAAGTCTGGAAGTTGAATAGAGATTGAAATATTTTCAGGCCATCCAGGAGAATGGGCAATAGTGCTTCTGAGCAATTGATGCACCAGCAGAGAAGCAGCTCAGGATGCTCTAGTGGGTTTCATTGACTATCCTGCTAGGATTAAAAGGAGAGCTGTATGGTGGTTAAAACTCAGGGAAGCAACTCAAATTCCACTCTTCTGGAGTAAAAGGCTGTGCAAAGGGGACATGCAGTGCATCTTAACAGCTCCTTTTTCTGAGTGCATAAGGCTGAGTGAACAAGGAGAAGCTGTGGCACTGAGCTGGGGACTGATGTGTGGGAAGTAAAAGGTCTCAGTTCCCTCTGACCAAGAAAATCCATAATTGGCCCCACTTGTGCACCTTACTGCCTCTGGTTTGGAGAAATGGTTGAACCCATGTACAGTGGTTTGCTTGGTTGGTTTTAATCTGTGTGTTTGTTGTTTTGTTTGGGTTTTGTTTTGTTGGTTGGTTGGTTGTTTTTTTGGGGGGAGGAGTTTAGACTTTTTGAGAGTCTTTTTAATGCTGAATGTCCAGAGTCTACATGCTAACATATACAGAAGTTGAAGTGGTTTCTTTAATATTCTGCATTCGTGCAAATACAGGATTATTTGCTTTCTAGTTCCTGAATGGGACAGTAGTATGTGTATATAAACATATATGTAGTTGTATTCACTTACAATAGATGTGGAAATAGGGGAGATCTGAAAGGATAAATGGAGAGTCAAAGTGAATCTCAGAGGAGATAAGTGGTGAAAATGGGTAAACCGAGAACTCCACTTCTGTGGGAAACCATGGAGGAACAAAACCACAAACAGGAGAGGAAACAGACAAATCTAAACAATGAATTGTAACAGCAAGCTGCAGCAAATGTGATTTTAAAGAACAGAGTGTTCATGACAGACACGCATCACTGCTGAAGATCAAGGATGTGAGCACTACTTTTTTGCTTCCCCATCCCCAGTATGTCCATGGAAAACTCAGCCTCTCCTGTGCACCTTATTTGTTCAGTAGTGGACTTCATAAGACTGATTCAGTTCTCATTAAACTGATTTACTGGGCTCACTGGCTCTGCTCAGCCTCAGTTTATTCTTACTTTGTTTAAAATTCGGGAAGTGCTGGGGGAGGGGACAGGACACTAATGGCCGTTCTCATGCAAGTGGAGTGGTAGCTGATTTATTGCAAAGGTTATAAAGGAAAAGTATTAAGTGTGTTCCATTCTGTTTGGCAAAGTCATCCTGCACAATGTCCAACAAAACCCTTGGAGCACTGGTTTGTACAAGAAAAGAAAAAAAAAAGAAAAAAAAAAGGGGGTGGTGGTATGTATGTGTGTGTGTGGAGGGGGGGTGCTACACCAAAGATGTGCTCTTCTTCTTTTGAGCATTAATTAAGACTGTAAATCACAGGCAACATGAAACAACTGTATCCAATGGAACATGGACAGTTCTGGAGCTCTGCTGTGCTCGTGCAATCAGTTTGAATACCTACACTGAAACACTAATAGGAGAGCAAACTTCAAAGAGAAATTTTGGCATGAAGAAGCGGTCTGCAGGACCATTACAAGGATAAAGTTGTAAAATAGACTCCTCTGTGCAAACTGGGAAGGGAGGTGGAATGAGTTTGAAAGGTTTATAGAAACTCAGGCTTTTTTCCCTTTCATGCACAAAGTCAATCCTACATTAATTTGGTCTCATCTTGAAACAGGATTGTGTATTTGCATCTTGAATAAAAGGAGGAAGAAGATGATGACAGAAAAAAAAGAGAAAAAAAAAGTACTCCAAAAATTAAAAGCTCAGTTAGTAGTCTTTAAAAATAATTTTCCTGTTCCAATAAATAGTTGAGGGAACTCTTTTGTCACATCATAAGTAATGGTGGGTCACATTCCCAGACTTACAGAATTGAATGACTATATTGGTTGTGATCAGGTAGTTTTATCTTTAGCAGAACATCAGTTATAGAAATTCACCCAGTAATTTCTGCACAGCTCACATGTCCTAAATGAATGTGCTAAATCTTGTTTTTAGGAAGCAATCTTGATTTAAAGTCATTAAGTAACAGAGAAACCCACCCCCCTCATGTTATGTTGTTCACTTTGTTATTATTTATGTAAAATAAAACTTAATCTTTAAAATTCCAATTAATTTCTTCATGACTTCATCCAGTTTCAGTTTATTGCTAATGTAACTGTGCTGGGCTGCAGTGAAGCTGCTCTAGTGTGGTTGAGAAGATTATTTTCACCCATTGTAGAATATGGTCCATTTGTTCCTCATTTTACCTTGGTGTAAAGCTACTAGATGCAAGTAACATCTTGATATAAAATGGTCTGTCCTTAACAGCTAATTCACAAGCAACTTATCTCCCAGCATAACATACTTATCTAATTATAAATAAACTTCTGTCCAACAACTTGTCCGGAATTCCTCAAAAGTTTTTTTGTTTTGCCAAGTATGGTTTGAGTTGTAATTCATAATGTGGGGGATTACAGAATGGCTGGTGAAATTAATTTTCCTTCTTTTAGAATATGATAGTGTAATTGAGATGCTCATTTTAGATATGCAAGGTATTAAAAATATAAAGTAAATAATAACTTTGAAAAAAACCCTACAATAATTTATATGTAGAATATAGGAATCAGGACCCCTGTTGGCAGCAACAGTCTCCATGGTTGCCATAAGCCTGTTTCTTCCACTTATTACTAATTTTATGCCATCTGATGCCACGATACTATGCTGAAACCATTAACACATATACACATTAATTTTGTATTTATAGATATTATAAATATTTATGCAATAGGCAGGGATATGGAATTTGTTCTATTACAGGAATGTGCATGCTAGAGCATTCATGGAATGAGAAATCTAGTGCCTTTAATGTTAGGATTCAGAGTACTTGGACTTGTAACTTGCAGAAAGAGCCAATTTATCTGTATGCTACTTATGTTGTCAAGTAAAGTACTTGATGTAAAGTACAGTGTGTCCACTGTTTTACCACTCTATCTGTACTTCAAAATAGTACCTCTTCTTTCCTTAATGACAGAAAAAAATCCCACATGAACTGATCTTCTATTACCTTTAAGACAACATCTTTTTCCTTAACTGGGAACCAGGATTGTGCTGGTTTAGCATGTGGTGCCTTTCAGAGGTACTTGGTCTTAGAAGAAGCAATGTGTGCTGTTTTCTTAAAAGGGGTTGAACCACAGCACAGTTATATGCTTAAAAAGGCTTACACTTGCATGGAAAGCTTATGCTTGCATGTCCAGATGTAAATAGTTTAAAGGGTGCACAGTCTTGGACTGTACCTACACTGGGAAAAATTTGTCTTGTCAAGAAGGCTGAGATAACAGTAGACACCTCTGTTATTTCTCCACTCATGTCTCTCCACCAGAAAAGGAAACAGCATCAATGAACACTGTATTCATAATTATTTTAATATGTACATCATACAAATTCTATGTTATTACAGAAATTCATAGAAGAGGCACATTCTCAGCTTGCCTAAGTCAGTGCCTCACTGCTGATTTCCATAAACCTAAAGCAGTCTTTCTTACACCCAGCCAGAGTGGCTGCATTCATCTGTGAAGGAGATCACACACCTTAATTATTCTGGTGACTTTCTGGCACTGCTGTGGCTAGTCCAGATTACTTGTGGCAAAACACACAGGGAAAATGTTTTTTAAAAAAAAATAAATAAAAAATTCTGATCTGAAATGATTGGCAGAGGCAAAGGATCCATCCCAGCCTCTTTAAAACACTCAATACTGTAACTTCAGTTCCCTAGTTGTCCTTGTGTATTCCTGTCGATTCTTGGATCATCCAGGAAGAATACCTGTCCATAGCCCAGGGATTTATGTCAGTTCACAGCTACTTTACATGTACTGGAAGCAGGCAAACATTTCTGAATGAGAAACGATAAAGACAAGCATGAACCAAGGAAAGTGCTGGGTTTTCCGCTTCTTGATGACTTCAGATCAAGATCCAGTGCATTCCTGGGAATTACATTGCATGCAAATGAAGAGCACAGAATTACTAGCAAAGTGAAAATCACTGGCTAGTGCTATGTAAATGAAGGTGCTTTCTGCTCCTGCTGAACTAAACTGATGGCATAACAACTGTGCAAATGCCCTTCAACTGCATTTGTTACCGTGTGGTTGATGTTCCACTGTGATCTTGTGTCTGTCTATGCGCACAGGTAAATATGCTTTAAATCTCAGCTTTTGGCAAGCATATTGACTTGGAAAAGAGAATGGCCAAATTAAATTTTGTGGTCTCCCTTTGTCTCAAGTGTGATTCTGGGCAGGGAGCTGGAGTAGTGTATTCTTCAGTCGTCTTCACATTCCTGAATTTGTCAGCTCTCTGAGAGATGATCATGGAGAAAACCAGCAAACATTTGCTGCATATTAATCAATCTCTTTCAGACATCTACAATGGAGAAATTTACATTTAGTCAGATGTAACTGATCTGTAGCATCAGACTTATAATGCATTAAGATGTCCGATGATGCAGATACACACACTGAACCTATCAAAAGATGGTGGAGATCAGTCTGCACTGTGCTGTGTTACCAAAGAGACAAAATCACTTTAACAATCAGTCTCTGAGTCTCTAGGGTAATGTTGCTAACCTATTGGTCATAGGAGCCCTATGTGATGGAAATCTATACTGATAACTGGTGGGGATGGGTGACTCAACCAACACTCTTCTGCACAACTCCTGGGCACTGTTCAGGACAGACACTGTTCAGGGTTCATTGCTGGTAGGTGACTTGGATGCAGCCTTGTCATAGAGGCTAAAAGGATTCTGGTAGGGTGGACACAGGTCCTTCTGGGTGAGTTTTCTGCAGTGCCATAGAATGGTTGCAGCCATGGCTGTAGTCTGCGTGTCCCTGTTCCTTGATTATGAAATCACAGCCATAGCATTCTGTGCCTCAGAGTTGTTTATGAGCATTAAGTTGTTAGAGATTGTGGAAAAGTACCCAGCCAGGGTAGTTTACAGCTGGAGCAGTTCCTTGAGCCATTCTGCACACAAGTGCTCATATCTTCATCATTGAGGAAGACTGGGGTGAGGGAAGGCAAACGTGTCTGCAGGTATAAAGAGGGGGATGGCAGCAACTGCTTTAAACCAGCACAGATGCCAGAAATTTGTTCTTCAAATGGCCCCCCTGTTGATTTCACCTGCCAATCTATGATCATTTGCATAGTTCAGTATATTGGCTTCAGGGAGCCCCAGAACAAAGGCTTTCCTTAAACAAAAAAAAAAACCCAAACCACAACTCAGACCTTACTCAGTTAAAACTCCCACTCATGCCCCAGGGAGTTTTGGATGACGATGGATTACAGGATGGTGTCTAAGCCTTGCAATGTGTACTGCTTGTAGCTGCTTCTTAGTTTTATGGATGAGTAAGACTGTGCCCATTTAGAAGGAAACTGTTTCTGTTTGCTTCAGCTCAGTTTGCTGGAAAAGTTTTTTTTACCATCCTTTTTGTAGGCTAGAGGTGGGGCTTTTGAAGAACCTACAGGTGAGGAGGAAAGACACTCACTAGGAGGTGCCTTGCATCAGTATGGGGAAGGAGAAAACTTTGAAGGTCTTGGCAGACAAGCAGTGGCATTTCAGTTTGTGATAGTTAACATGAACCAAACCCAGGACAGTTGCCCATAGTCCCACCCAAATGGACCCCAAGGTTTCAGAGGTGAGGAGTTACTCAGCCCTAGTGGAGCTGCTGTTAAGACTGAGCTTAGCCTGTGAGTCTGTTCAGTGTTCGGGCTTCCTGAGATGCTTTTTTTCCCTCCTCCTTTCCCAGTGGGGCAGGTATGCTGCATCATGTCTTTAGTTCCTCTGATTCTATGATTACTCATTTGTTATTTCGTGTGGGCAAAGCAGACAGATGTTACGATACCTTCCTCATCAGCATATCCTGCAGTTTCTATTTCCTTGCATAAAGCACTAAAGCACTCACTTCAGGGCCAGAGAATTGGGCCTCATTTTGTCAGCTGGGAGGTGAGTAGTTAAAATCTAACTAGCAGTCTTACACCCAGCACCTGACAGGAACAGTCTTTGAAGACTATTAAGAAAATAAAAATTCCCTGCTCTGTCATATAATGGAAATGAGTATCCTTCAACAGCCCTCCGCTCTAATCTGTTAGCCAGCCCTTAGCAGCTTACCAAGCCTGTATTTAACCTATTTCCCTAATGGCAATTAAGAAATGTTTTCATTTCCCAGGGAGAGGATTGCCAATGAAATCCCCCTCTCCTCCCCAATCCCATCCTGTGGCTCCGCTCTCTCCCTCCTCTTCCCCACACCCCAGCTCCTTCTTCCTTAGCCCAAGGCATCCAAAGC
Organism: Ceyx melanurus; assembly: GCA_024611195.1. Classification (NCBI taxonomy): domain Eukaryota; kingdom Metazoa; phylum Chordata; class Aves; order Coraciiformes; family Alcedinidae; genus Ceyx; species Ceyx melanurus. The sequence goes on from JANHGL010008337.1 coordinate 38,233, forward strand.
ATTCCCTGTGTGTTTGGGTAGCATGCAGCGAGGAAGAAATGATTAAGCAGCTGAATGTTTGAAATCCAGCTAAATGCACCGATTATTATCTGCTTAGGGCTTTCTTATCTCGAACTGTGTGGTGCTTAATGGCAGGCCCATTGTTTTCAGCTCAAAGGTATTAATGAAGGAATCAGGGCAGCAGGCTGATGTCATAGGTGGCTGAAAGGTGACTCGCTGCACTGATTTCCCTTACTCCACCCCTTCGCAAGTCCCTTCCAAGTAGTTCAGGAGAAGGGTTAGTATTTTTAGAGTGGAGAGGGAAAAAAAAAGGCAGCCAGGTTGCATTTGTGTGTCTGGTAAAAGGATTGCAGTGGCTCTTAAACATCCTGCTTAAAAGATGTACTCTCTTAGCTTCTGCTCTACTTTCTCACTTCATAAAGAGTCTGAAGAGCTGGCGCAGGTCTCGGTGTGAAAGCGGCCAGCCTGCCCTGGTTCACACCTGCCCTAGGCACTGTCCAGCAGGCTGCACTTTATGTCCTGACCTAGATCCAAGGTGAGGTTTCCATTCGGTGTTTTCGATGAGAAGAAAGAGCTGTAAGTAGCTGCCTCCAAGAGTTAGGTCTTGAGGTGCATGCAGCCCCCGAAATGACACACGCTGTAAGCAAGAGCTGCTGCAGTCAAGTATCTCTCAGTTGTACTTTTTGGCACTCTTCGAAGTTTAATTTCTTTTTTATTTTTAATATACACAGTTATTAGATGCAGAACGGCGTGTGCTGTGAGAAGAGAGACATGTCTCTTTGAAGTGGGATATTGTGAGTGTATTCGTTTCTCCACTACACAGCACAAGCTGGGAAGGAGGTGAAGATTTAGAGTAGATTAGATTTCATTGTCATTGTTTGTATTTTAGTCATATATTGTTATTTCTGTAATTCTTTTGGTGACAGATTTAATCTGTCATTCCCTACTGTTTTTATCACAGACTTGAAAAACATGCTGCTTTCTTTGACTTAAGAATTGGTAGTATTGCTCCACACTGTAGAACTTGGCATTAAACTGTACAGAAATGATAAACACAAATAAAATGTCATCAAAGCTTTTTTTTTTTTTACAGACCCAGGTAAGAATCTGAAGAAAGATGTGTTACCAGAAACTAATTTGTGGAGCTTTTGTCATTTATGGAATAATAAAAAAAGAAAAATAGCTTTTAGACAGTGGTGTCATAAGGTAGCTGGTGAAGAGTTCTTGTGTGCATACATATCCAAGCAGGTATCAGCCAAGAATGGAAAAAAAAACCCAAAACCTTCTGTTTTTTACTTTGATTTTGTTTCTTTCTTCTTTTTTTTTTTTTTTTTTTTTTAATGCTTTAAGGAGACAGACTTTTTGTATATGTAATTTAATCAGAGCCTTTGTGACTAGTGTTAAAATGAATATCTTTGCTGGCATGTGATTAGTAAGTTAGTATTTCTGTTTTACCCAAATGAATGAGTGAAGAGTTCACTCATTTTTCTTATTTTTTGATTGCTTTTGTTTATTTTTCCCTGTTTCAGTTTAATTTCAGTCTGGTGAACATGCAGTAGCTTTCACTGTTCACTGGAATCTTTTTGTGCCTGTTGAAGGAGCTGTCGAAATACTCCACTAGCAAAGGTTAGACCTCAGAAGAGAAAGCAGAGGCAGAGACTGTCACTGAATACCCATACATGCAGCAAAGCCAGTTGCAGTCTAGATGAGTAAGTTTCATCAAACATGGAAATGTTCTCTTCAAATTGTTGTTGTTGATGTTTTTGTTTTAATGAGGAAAAAAAAATTGTATACCACTAGATTTTTTTCTTTTTTTCAACTTACTTGCTCATTTTTCATATTTTTTTTTGCCTTTGGAAATGAAATCAGCTGGTGTTCTGAAGCACAAAGTGGTGAACTGTTTAAAAGTGAGGTGCACCAGGAGGGTCGAGTGAAATAACCGGCACTTCCAGTCCCATCCTCTCCCGCCCCCCTCCCTGTTTCTGAAGGTTCAGCAGTAAAAACCTATTGAAATGTGAGATTACCAAACTGAAGCAATCAGTCTGACATTATTAAGGAGGATGACTCTTCCTCAGATGACCAAAAGTCATTTTGTTCGGGGTTCAGAATCTTCAAGCTGCTATTTCACAACTGTTTCTGTCTGTAAATTTGGATGTCCTGTTGAAATCTAGGAGTGCTTTACCTTGTGTGTAGCAACAACCACAGCAGTTACAAGAAGTGGGATCTGTCTTTCCCCTAAAATCATGTTGAGATTTTTTTAAAAGAAAAAGTGTTTGTTTATTTCTTAAGCAAATGAGTGGATTACGTTTCAGGCCCAGGGTGAAATTTTGTTTACTGAATTTATCTTAAGCCTCAGGAGGGGAGGAAGGTTCTGTTTAAAGGTCAAAGTGTTTCAGGATTTGATTCAGTATATTTTTTACCTTTAAAGTTTTCCCTTACCCCACCCAAACATGAGACCTCAGAAGTGTTTCAGATGCCTTACACATGTTCACCTTGTATGGAAATTTTGGGAATGACTCTACATGAAATCCCAGCCCAATTAAACACCCCTATATGTATTGTCATCTGCTGCATACAAACATCGGTGTTTGAGGTTAGGGGAGAACGCTGGAGCTGACAAAATTCAGATGCTAACGATAATTAATTTATGTAGTGGCAAAGATAGGTGCACTGCCAGGTGCTTTACAGGCAGATAAGATCTGGTTTCTGCTTCGGTGAGTTCACAATCTGAGGCCCTGGTTTTGCAAATAGTTACTCACATGAGTTATGCCACCGAGTGGGGTGACACTGCTCGTGCATGTGAAGTTACTCACCTGTAGTGAGCATATCTGTATGTACAGTTTCAGCTACATTAGCCTTGAAGTTGATTTGGGGGTAATTGTTTTGTGTGATAATTAAAGTTATTTAACAAGCTCTGCAAGACAGAAGTTAAAACAAAATACGAGAGTCACCTTTCCTTAAGGAAATCGAAAACTGGTATTTTACTGGGTAGCCTTTTAGGGTGCAAAAAAATCCATGTCAGATCTGCAATTTTCATGGCACACCGGTTTAAATTGGGTCTATTTGCTTACAAATCACGCAGGAGAAAAAAAATCACCTAATAACAGGAAGGGAAAAGTGTTATTCCCCTTCCTCGTTTGTCTTGATGCTGATCTTGGGGCCACATTAAGAGTGTTTCCAGTGAAATTACTTTCAAGGCTGGGAAAATTTAATCAGCAGAGGCCTTGGTAGCTGTAAATTTGTGACAGCAGTCCCTAATTCATCTTGTAATTCTATGACAGGCTTTGAATTGCCTGTATTTGGCCAGGGATCACCTCAGTGGACAGTTAATGAAAGAGTAGAGGGAACCTGAAGGTCAGTCACACTGAATTCTTTTTTCTTCCTGGATGTCTTTTTTTATTGCAACCTATCTTTCTTTGTATAATTTATTAAACAAAGCCCTTTTTTTTTTTTGTTTTTTTTGTTTTCTTTTGTTTCCTGCAAAGACAAATCTATCCCTCTTTATTTGCCTGTCTTCTTTCCTTGATGCATTTATAAAAGAGCCCTAAAAGTATCAAAATAGGTGTTCCTGTTGAAATTCTAAACAGAATGACACTGTGGCCTATGTATTTTTCTTGTTTGAGTGGGATCATGAGAATAAAACTACAATAAGATGCTTCAACCAAGTATGGTTTTGAGTTTATATTTGTACATCAGCGTGTAAATCTTAATTTCATTGCAATGAGAATAGTTACTGGATGAAGCTCAGAATAAATTAATTTGAACCTCAGAAAACCATAAGACTGTAATCAAAATAGCACCAGAAAGTACATTTTGGTCTACTGGATTCAGACAAAGCAGCAGAGAAACTGGAATAGCACTTTTTTTTTCTCTTGAAATGCTATAGTAAATGCATGCTGACACAGCAAAACTCAGGCTTTTCTTGAGATGTGTACAGCATAACAGATATGTTGAAAATAAAATGGAAAAAAATAAGAGGGGCATGGAATAAAAAAATGGGCTTTTTTTCTTCTTCTTTGCCCTTTTTTATTTAATAAAGTAAGTGCCTTGTTAACACTACTTCCTATTTTTCAGGATCTTTAATTTCTTTGGAGGACATCAGCTTTACCTCTTGTTTTACCTCATTCACTTTCTTCCTCAGAGTACCTTGTGTCTTAATCTTCTCCACCCTTTTTGCCTCCATTTTCTATCCTTATCCTATTGTGGTTGGGTTTTTGTTTTTTTAACTTTTTCATTTTGATTTCCATTCCAAATGCAGTATCTTACTATCTGAGGGCTCCCTTCCCCGTTCAGAAAAAAAATAATAATGTAGGTGTCATCATAATTTGACACTTCAGGTGTTTTGAGTGACAGCTCTGGCTTCAGAGAAGAAGGACATGTTGTTAGATAAGTAGTGGTTTTTCAACACCTAAGCTTTTAGCATCCTTTCAGTCACAAGAAGAAAACTGCTAATTCCTCTCATGTTGAATTAAAAATCCTTTGCAACTCTTGGGAAGCTTCACTGACTATGAAATTAAACCTGTAAAGTAGAGGGAAACAGAAGATTAGAAGAGTGGGAAGAGAAGTCTGAGGTACGTTCTGACTTTTTTTCCCACCTGGATGACTTGGTCTAGGTGCCCCTGCTCTGGCAGGGGGTTGGACTAGATGATCTTCTAGGTCCCTTCCAACCCCTCACATTCTGTGATTCTGTGAGAAATGAAAAATGTGTAGAGGTGAGTACATGTAATTCAAACTAGACATCAGAGTTATACTTTTTTATGGTTATCATCTAGTCAAGGATCCCTTACTGTAAATACAGCACAACAAGCTTTTCTATTTGTAAACTCAAGATGTCATGTCACTTTCTAATGACTTCTGAAGCACACATCCATTTGACTGGCTCTGACAAAGCAGTGGTCATTACTAAATCCAGGTCCTGCTACTTAGCATGCACTAGATGTTCCTGCTCTGGCAGGGGGGTTGGACTAGATGATCTTCGGAGATCCCTTCCAATGCCTGACACTCTGTGATTCTGTGATTCTGTGATGTGCTTGTCTGGGATGGTTGGACTTTGCCTGTGGATGGTGGACGTGACTGTGACCACTTGTCATTTACCAGCAACAGGGGATTTCCAACTTCGGCACTCTTGCAGATCACAAATATGGTATGGGAAGCAAGATGGTGCTTTCTAACTTGATTGTGCTGTTCCATCCGTGCAGACAAGAGGGTTTTGCCCATTGAACTGTTTCAAAATGATGCCGACACAATCTCAGCGAAGTACTGTGAAACAAAAATGGTCTTTATTCTTGAACAAACCAATACAAGGGACAAGGTGGCCTCTCACAGTGTTAACAACACATGCTGATTTTCCAATATTTGTACAAGCAGCCACTCTGAAAAGTTTGACTGGAAGTGATCAGGATTGTTTTGCATCTCAATTTGGCATATTTTGGTTTAAATCTGAATGAGCAGTTGCATTTGAAATGCTGGAGTTGGCAGTAACCTCAAAGTAACAAAATTGCTTGAAGGAGGACATGAAAATCTGTACATTTGTAGAAGGCTACTGTTAAGTTAATATAATTGGGTGTCAAGCTTAAAAAACGATCAATCATACCCTATATGTTTATGTTAATGGTGTAAAAAATCCATTAACAACTGAAGAAACTTCTCACTGTGAGATGAAAAAAAAAAATTAGTGCCTTTCCTGAAAGGTTTTCTTTCATTAAGTATTCCTCTATGGAACACTAATCAAATCCATTCAGAAAGGTCTTAATTAATTTAATTAAAATCTGTCAGATCAAACTGATTAGCCTGACATCCAGCCTGGTGGGAGGAAGAAGACCAGTATACTTGTAGCTGTGTTGAGGTGAGTTTGCCCTCTGCAATCAGAGACGTATGGTAGCTGCAGAGATCAAAGCAGTCTTTCATTGTCATCGGAATAAACCTTATGGGTCCCCCAGGCAACCAATCCAGTTTCTTTTTGTTAGAAAATATTGTATAGCTCCACAGCTCCAGCAGCTCAGGAGGGGATGGCAGATACCTGGCTCTGCATGTGATTGAAGGGGAGCACCAGGTTCTGACAATGGGGATACAGCTTAAACATTTTTCATCCCTTTGCTATCCCCCGTTGTCGCTGTTGAGCATGGGCACTGCCACACGGTCAGGAGAGAGACACAGGCCATTCTGACAAGGGTGCCTGTGAATGTTGATGGTGACCATGGGCATTAATGTAGCCAAGCCTTCCAAGGAACAGTGTGTCCAGGTGGAACATCTTCCTTTCAAGGGTTAAATTGAGGTGGGAGCTGAGAAATGGCACCCTCTGCTATCTGGTTGTGCTTGTTCAAAATGTGAGGAACTACCCCAAACACGTAGGCTTCTTAATCCTCCAGCTGCTAATAAGGATGTGTGGTTTCTATGGAAAATATCCAGGCAGCCAATGCAATCTGTGTCTCTAGCCCTTTCCACTTCCCCTACCCCACACACGTACTTATGGAGTATCTCTCATCTTCAAAGCCTTTTTTTTTATAAACACTTTTATCCTTCATTATAGTGGGATGGATCCATCAAAAGGGTAATAGCTAGTAAATGCTTGGGTTTTTAGGCCCCAATCCTGCAGGCGCTTAGGCATATGTTTTAGCTTTATGTGCTGTGATTCAGGCTTCAGTGGAACCATTCACAGCACATGAAGTTAAGCATATGTGTAAGTTAGAAACTGCAAAGATTAAACAGCATTCTTGTTTGCTACAAATCAAAAGGTAGATTAAAACAGTGACTCCAGCTACAGAGGAACAGCAAGTCCTGAAGGAAGAGCAGCAGCTGACAGGAAAGTGTTGCCAACAGAAGACCTTCCAGTGACATATTTGCTCTTGTGAGAAGAAACCTTCTCCTGGCAAAATGGTAATGGGCGAGTTTCTCTAAGGGTGGAAGTCATCCGGGACACCCAGTTTCAATTGGGTGGGCACACACATTCTGAAAGCATCTCTTTACAGTTTTAGCAGTATGTATCCAGTTTAGTACTTGGGCTTGACCAATCTTTTTTTTGCTAATGAGATGATAGAACATGAATTTCATTCAAAGGTTATTTGTCCTGACTTGTAGCTTCCTTGTATTTCTAGCCGTGTCAGTTGAATTGATACAGATATCCATGAAATGGGCAAAGATAGCTTTAGTTTGAACAGTGAGCCTGTGGTAAAAAGGGTATGTTTGGTCAGTTTAGGATTTTGCCACTGGAGAAGCATGGTGTGTGGAATGATTCAGGATCATAAGGGTAGTGCAGAGAAAAAAATAAGAAAAAAAACCACTAGACAATATATTTATGAAGTAATATTTTACCTTCTCTGCTATCTAAGCCTAAGCTTAAATGTGTAGACGCTTTTACCTGCCAAGGGCATCTTTCCTGATCTTGTCCTATCTCCATGCTGGCCCAAGAATCAACCCAAGATGATATCTTTTTTCCAAGGAAATGTATTACACAGTGTCTGCATGGTCTCTGCTGCTGCTGACTAAACTCTAGAAGCTTCTTCATAGTGGAGTATCTTTTTTTTAATTCTTGCTTTTCCCATGGGCTCCTTTCACTGGTATCCTCACAGTTTCTCCGTGATTTTTGTCTCAAGGCGATACAAACTGAATTCTACTGAACTGTCCTCTTTAAATTTATTCTACTCTAAATGTTATTTTATACTTAATCATCAGGCATCTAGCTTGAAATACTCAAGACTCCAGTCAACTAAATGAGAGTGAGTGGCTGGTTCAACACGTCACTCTAATGCATGTTTGTATGTAGAAATGGTCAACAAGAAGGAATTAAAAAAATATATATTTCCCAGTAGGATTTTATAAAATCTTTCTGTTTCCATAAAACAACTGTGTTA